>BMAO01023360.1:0-73409 GCA_019973975.1 Trichonephila clavata | reverse complement strand
TATTAATTTTTGTCTCTAAAGAAATAACTTTTCTCTTTGTCTCCTTTTTATTATTTTTTGTGGGTGCCATGGCAATCCTGAACATACGACATATAATTTAATTTACATACTTACAGTTGATGAAGTAATTACGCAATTATTACAAATAAATATGTTATACGGTTACAAATACAACAATGATAGATATCTTTAATAACTCGCCTTCAACTGATTCACAAAACAAAATATGTATCGCTTACACAAAAATGGAAATTCCCTTTTTTTGATAACATACATAAACAAAATTGATAAAAATATATCAAAACAAAATAGATAAAAATATATGTGCATACTATTGTGAATTACGACGCCCTCAAGGGTAATCTTATACGCATATACTTGCACATGCAATGTTGCCAAATCAATGAATTAAAATTATGTGGAATTTGGCAGTTTAAAAAAAATAATTTTTTTTTTTAAAAAACCGTGTAAGTCGAAAACGTGTAAGTCGAGCACCGTGTAAATCGAGGGACGGGTGTAATAAGCAAAATGCTGCTTTTCACTGATGAAAAACGCGCTGATATAAACACCGGATAATTATGAATCAACCCAATATAAACCCTACAAATTATCAAGTTATCAAAACTTATCAACCGTACAAGTACAAATTATCAAGTGTTAATACAAATCCATAAGGTCGCTGGTAATTATCAAACTTGTATCTTAACTTAGTATTGTTAAATCCTAATAATATTATAAACGCGAAAGTTTGGATATATGGATGTTTGTTACTATTTCAAGCAAAAACAACTGAATGGATTTTAATGAAACTTAACAATAATATAGCTTATACATCAGAATAACACCATAGGCTATAATTTATAACGATATTGTGTGAAATGTCCAAAATATAACGATAAATGTCAAGTAAGGAGAGTAGTAAAAAATTCCACCATCTGTGTGCAAGCTATTCTGGCGTGCGCTGTCAAAACCCTTAGAATTTTTCGTGTATAATCACGTACACAAAAAAGCTCGCGACAGCAAATATCTATCTTTTATGTGAAAGCTATTATCGCCAAAATAATGAACCATAAATACAATAAAAATTGAAAATTTATTTCAATGCAAGGTTTTTTTTATGAGTTTATTATCAACCGATCACTATGAAAATTAGCAAATATATGTATACTTTTTTGGAAAAGGTTTTTGTGCAATCCTTTTTGTTGTAGTTCATCACCAGGTGGCGCTATACCATATCAACTTCTGCACCGTTCAATCCATTGCCAAGTTGCCAACATGGTCGCCCAAAATGATGCCAACTTGGCTCTATCGCCAACATTTTATTATGTTTCTATTGAACCGCCATTATAATGTAAGGAACGGCGTTATAAAATAAATACAACAGAAAGTAATATTAACGTATTACGCATCCAGATATAAATTATTTACACTATTTTAAGCGTTCATTACACAAAATTTGTAACAATGTGTGACTTTTGCTGAGAAGACATCCGCTTAGAAAGATGTTTTCAAAATCGACCCACAAGAGTGTTGCGGGACGTTATAAATAAATAAAAATCCTTTTTATCAGCTATTAGATGAACAGACTTAAAATTTAACAAGTATGTTTTTTTTATTCAGCTGAAATATGCAAAAAGCTTTTTTGCTGTTGTTACATTTGCAATTCGCGTAAAATTAACTCATTAAAAACTTCTTTATCCTTCAATTTGTATTGTTTAATTTTTCATTTCACCCATGCGAAAAACGGGTATATCAGCTAGTTAATTATAAAATACATTGTACTGACTGATACATTTATAAGTGCATTAAATCAGTGTGAACGTATATTTTATTTTTTATTATGTCAGAATGTATTTTGTTCGCTTACATACAGTAAATTAACAATTCTTTAAAATAATCTTTTGCTTTCGACTTTTCAATATGCTCGTGCACCCCTCGTAGAATTATCACGCCCCCCCCAGGGGGCGAGCTCCACAGTTTGAGAAGCTCTTCATTAAATCCCTTAAATACGATCATCTTTCAGAATATTCTCATCTTCCTAATTAGTTTGAATTTTCGTACACTTAAAAAAAGAGTACTTAACTTTTAGCAGTTTTCGCTTGCTTACTTAATTAATATGTTATTCATGATTAATTATGTCATAAATTCTTACATTCTTAAGAACATTTTTGAGATCTTAGGGAAAAATTCTCCCACGAAAATATCATATGTCCCACTCAAAAATTTAAATGGATTTTCCTGGTGTAAAAACAAGGCAACTGGCATTTATATAACTCAATGGTTATTTTATTCAATACTTATACCAAATGAATGAATTTCAGTTCATAAAATTTCCTTCTGAACGAATATTTCTTGAATAATAATCGATAAAGCAATCAAATATTTTGTTCATACATTTTCAAAGAAACAAATACTGTCTTATATATTTAAACTTTTATTTTATATATTTATTCATCTTATGCCGCCCACACATCCGGTTTAGTGGTTAGCGACGCTGACGGCTGTGTCGTAGGGCCTGTGTTCGAATCCCGGAGAAGGCATGGATGTTTATAAATATATAGTACCCCATTGCGGCATGGGGGTACTCCAAATCAGTGCTTCTCAAAATTTTTATCACCGCGGACCGGTTCACGTTGCGACGGATCTGTATGGTTCTTCACTAATCCTCTAAATATTCTTTCAAATTTTATTTATTTTCAACCAATCTCCCCCGGAAGCCAAAGCGTGATTTATGCAAATGAGATATTTTGTATAAGTTCAGGTTTCGCGAGTTAACGAGAGAGAATGAAATGAAATGAGAAATTGTAAAGTAAAGAAGTAGATTTTTAAAGTAAAGTGAATCGAAGCATCGGAAAAAAAATCAACTCTCAGTCGTTGACGAATTTAGTCGTAGTAAAGTTATAAGCATAGCTGAAAAGCTAAAGATTGAATTTGTAAAGTCAAGAGTGAAGTTTAGCTTTTATCTAATCCAACCTGAACCAAAGCACTCAACAAGACGGACCTGTCCAAGTTTAAGAATCAGGTTAGTGATTTAAAAATTGTAAATACGTGTACGTGTGTTAGCTGTAATTGTACGCGCTGATCTTTCGTAGATTCAGTTTAGATTTCGTAGTTCCGCAATTAGTGACCCCTTCTCATTCTCCACTGTGTTTTATTGTTCTTATATTTGAATAGTGTATATATAACCTTCCTTGATTAAGAAATATCAATAAATATAGTGATTTGTAAAGATGTCTTTTGAATTCATTAACTCAGCTACACGTCCAGAAACGAGTAACATTAGACGAGGGGATGATAATCTTAGGGGAGGTTATGTTCCACGACAACGTTTAATAATTTTACCTCGGCCCGCTGAGGGGAAAGGGACAAGTGGCATACACAAGGCTCCCCCCCCCCCCGTAGACAGTTAATTTTTAGCATATATTTTTTGTTTCGACGCATTAATCTCCGTTTTTTTTAAATTAAATGTAACGCTTTCCATGAAAGTTGTCTTTGTATGCCCCCAGAGGACGTTGATTGTTTATATTTTAGATTGCTTCGATTTGATAGTTTTAATTTGTTTTTGAATATGCCTTCAGAATAAAACACAATAACATCGAAAAATGAATCTAAAGTGATTTATCATGGAATACGAAATGATTTCCATGAAAAGTCGCACAAACGCGAGAGAAATACACCACAGCAGTGATTCTCAAATTGTGGGGCACGCCCCCTCGGGGGGGGCGTAATTACCCCACGTGAGTGGGGCGCAAACATATCAAAAAGCCATAACAGAAGAAAATTTTTTTTAATTATTATTGAAAAGTAATTAGTTTAAAATATTTTTTACTTAAAAGTGGCATGCACAAAATTTAATGCTCAACTTGATAATTTGTATGGTGTATAATTATGCTGGTATCATAACTTTACATTATTATTACATTCAATACATTGTTATTGTATGGGAGGAGGCGCGATGAATATTATGCTTGAAAATCGGGTCACTCATACTGGAAGTTTGAGAATGTAACACAGCAAATAAAATATAAATCATTCAATGTTCCTTGGACGGCCCGGTATCATTTGATTCACGGACCGGGGGTTGGGGACCACTGCTCTAAATAGTCGTAGAGCCGCAAGTCCTCTCGTGAGGTTGGTGGAAGGAGAGAGGTGGGAGGCCCTGAATCCCCCCAGGGTGTTCTCCCTCAAAATTGGGGGGAATCGAGCTCAAACTCGTACTCACCTGCATGGGTGCTCAAGACTACGGCTAACAATATGCGTACATCTAGCTCCTTGCCATGATGAATTTCGTAGGCCTGGATCTGACACAGTCGAGATCAGATGACATAAGAAACAAAAACATTTGTCTTATTTTCCAGTGACTGTCATCTTGCTTTACAACAAAAACTAAGTATTATCGACAAAATTTCTTATTTTCATTTTTTCTCTGTAAAAAAAATGCCCTTCACTCCTCGTGCTCTTAACTATATGGTATAGCACTAGTTACATCTAATGGGGTGGGAGATTTCTTCCGGAACTATGAGATTGAAGAATAGAATTCTAAGTTTGACATCATATGTATAACAGTAGGGAGGGGACTTTTATTTAGTTATAGAACTCCTTCCTCGTCATTTAATTCTCTCGCATTTGACTTTCTTATAGCTCTTTAAATTCAAAAGAAAAAAGATGTATAAATAAGTAAATCTTTATATAAATTAATTCCTACTATTTTAAAATGATTTTTTATTAACCCTGGGCAAAATGTGTGTGGAGATTCCTCACGCCCATTTTAATGTAAAGAAGGAAGATTAGAGCTCGACAGTGTGAAGTGTTCCTGAAGTAACTCTTAGGAACTATATATATTTTGAGAATAATTTCTGAAATAATATATGTTAACAGTTTTAGTAATATTTTAAAAAATCTTGGTGACAGAAATATTGTAAATTTTGTGCAACAATAACTTTTTGATAAGCAATTTGAAAGTGTAGAATTTTTTTTCCCCTATCAAACATTATTTAGAAATTTCCTGAAATGCAGTCACACTCGGAGAAATGGATAGCATCGAAATAAAGGAATAAACATAAAAATAATAATAATAATAATTATTATTATTACAATATGCATGTGTACTTTTCCTTTCGAAATAAAAATTAAAGCCAGAAATTTTTAAAAATGGCGTATAATCTTTAAAAAAACATTTGCTAATACTCTCGACTAAGGTGAATTATTTTTTAAAAATGAATTTTTTAATGGAAAAATTCTCTTACTCTTGGTTTAGTTTAAACCAGGTTCAGGAATATACAGTCGCAATGAAATCAATGAGGAAAATCTATAATAAAAATATTTATAATTAATTAGCAAAGTTACCTCTTCAATAAACTTTTAAAACATTCCCCCCCCCCCTCCAATCACGAAACTGTGATATGCACATTTATAAGACGAAAGCAATTTATTTTAAATTTTGGTCGAAGAAAACATATGCTGAGAGGTGTTTTTAACGCCTAAATGCGTAGTTCTGAAGGACATAATCTGTTTAATTACGTAGAAAACGAGTAATGATGGAGGTATTTTGCAATATGCCACTGCTTTAAAAAATTTCTTTTAATTAATTAAGCACATGTGTAGACAGTGCTATTTAATTGGAGCAAAAAGACCTTCATTGCATCCAGAAGGATCTTAGAAGCTATTGCAACATTTCCTTAACCCGGGAGCAGGCGCGCACTCGATATTAACGTCAATGGTCACGTGGGGTGACTCAGTCACCCCAATCTTTTTTTTTATAATTATTTTCATTGTACACGATAAAAATCAGGATTCCAGAGAATAACTGAATTAAGAGAAACTATACTTACCGACTTTTAAGGGTTTTTTAAAATTTTTCTTTGATAATTTGAGAAAAAATATCAATCTAACTGAACCAAGAAGTTTCAAATGTATGTGACATTAATAAAGGACACAAATCACATTACAGGAATGCTATTTGCGGGCAAAACTGTCATAGTTACTGTAGTTTCATTGTCCTTTGAGGATCGACAAATAGCATGTTCAAATTTTCTCGCTTGTGTCTTTTAGACAGGGCGAAGTGTGTCTTGTGGCCTACTTCTGGTTTTATAATCTTCTTGATGGGAGTTCTTTAAGTAGCATTTAAAAATTTTCAACCCAAACGTTTCATGTTCTTTGCTTTTCTCAAATTTACTTTCGCTATCATAATTAATATGTACTATTTCAGCAGGTTCTTCCCTTGCTTGATCAGTTTCAACTTCCTTCAATATAGAACACATATGCCCATTTCTTTTTATATTCTGCTAATATACATTTATAAACCACAATATCGCACAACACAGCAATCAAAACCATTAAGTTGTTCACAGAGACAAAAAGGAGAATATCCATAGAAAATATTTTCGAACGAAAGTGGTCATGCGGGAAATTTAGTCAAAACAAGTACCTTAAGATTGTAAAAAAAATGTTTGGCACTCTTAAAGAAGAGGGAAATATGTGACAAATATATTTTAGTTTCCATGAAGACTATCAAGGTCATTGGTAACAAATAAACAGTTTTCCCAGAATTAACGATTTCGTGAGCTTGGGATTACTCTGTGTACCTCGAGACCGCTCTCGGGTTAAGCTCAGCTTGAAATTCTCTTTCCGTTTTTAAATATTTTTCTTAACATTCATATAACATATTCAGTTATTGGGGAATTTGTGTAATTAACTCATTTAAAGGTCGCTTTAAAACAAAACCCCCAAAAAAATAATTGACAACAAAAAATTTTCCAGCTTTTTTGATTATATTCTTCCTAAAAATTATATTAATAAAAGGTTGGCTCATTTTAGCTTATCCTAACTATAGATCTTTTGTTCTGTATTTGTAAAATCTTATATAAATCTGACATTTTTTATAGTTTAAGTTTCTCCATCTCTGAAAGCAGTGGTTTAACGGAGAATATTAGGGCCCTTCTGGAAAGTCATGTTTTGGTCCTGAATATAACAAGGAAATGCAAAACCATAATCTTTGGGCTCTCTCGAATCCTGCACCCCCCCGCCCCCTTGATGCAGGGGTTTATGTTACGCCACTGTTTGAAATAAAATCTTGATTGAACGAAAGATCTAAAGGCGGAAAGTGAAAACACCTATTAAGAATATACTGATAGTTCATAAATGGCAGACAATCAGGGTTTGAAGACAATTTGACAAATTAGGTTCTGAAGATAAACATTTGCACTGATAAGTGTTTGTTAACGTCAACACGAAAAAAAATCCCTCCCCCACCAGTTTTCAAACAACGGTTCTCATCGTTTTGAACCTCTGTCAAGTGACGAGAACGTCAACTAACGTTGCACTTCCTCTCCAAAATACCACACCATGCCAACGGTAGGATTTTGAGCCATGGCACAGATTTAACGTGAATCAGCCCCTACTATACTGTAGGCCTTCAGTGGTACGAGGGCTCGAACTCGTGACCATGGTCACTAGGTGATCACGGCCTCTTAAACATTTGACAGATAATTGCTAACTACAGAAAACAAAACGTTTTCGATATCTAAAAAATAAAGAAGGAATATATGTCTGAAACGAGACCGAAATCAATCTTGTTACAGAGAGCTATATTTTTTTTTTCAATTTTTCGTTTAATAAGCGATAAAACGTGGAATGCAAAAACAAGAGATAAATCCGATGAATTGTTCACACACATAATTTTTCAATTATTTCAGAATATTTCTATTTATTTTCTAACGTAGAGTAAATATTTATCCATATTTTACGTAGGAATCTTCCTGAAATCCAAACATATAACTACTCGGATTGTTAAAATGGTGACCTAGATCATAACTAAATCTAACTACTCGATGTCATATGCACTACTTTAAACTTTTCTGCAAAAGATGTCCATCGCACTTCGAGTTGAAATTATCCAGCTGGCGGGGAAAAGCAATCCCCTCGAAATTGTTATCTTTCCCGTAGGGGAGAGGCAGATCAAATTTCAACTCGTTAGTGGTCAACGTAGTGAGTTAGAGCTGACCAGTTAGGAAGTTGAAATCTGATTTGCCCTTTTATGACCTTGAGGAACAAATTCCTGAGATTAGAGGTCTTTTCCCTGCTTTTTAGCTTGTTTACAAGATGATATTTGGTCGTGAAAATTGGTTGGCGAGGGATTTTCTTTTTATATTTCGAATAAGTTTTTTAGCGTTTGGCAATGGGCAGACAAATGTTTCAAATGACACATTTAGCATGCAATAAGATCTCATTAATTTGATCTCACTGAACTGGACATAATTTAACTCGGATGACAATTTTAAGAAAATAAGTCAGGGAAAATAAGCCTGAACCCTCATTTAGTCTCACCCCCCCCCCCTTACCTTTAAATGTGCTTACATATCGTAAATAATCTACTAAAGATACAATACATATAAAATAAGGGGGGAAAATTCGATTTTATCTGGTGCAATTATTTACCATTTTGCTTGATCTTATTTTAGAATTGATATATATTTTTAATTATACAATAGTTTTCATTTATCGGGACCTACCTGTGCTGAAAAGATCTTCTATAGCAGGGGTCGACAACCTATGGCACGTGGTACCATTTACCTTGTGGCACGCGGCACCATTTGCAGTGACACTCAGCACTACTCTACAAACTTGTCAATTATTGAGTAGATAGAAGTTGATAAAATTGTAATGGACCTCATTTTTTAAAAAAATTTCAGAAGGATGAACATTAAGGGAATTAAGAAAAAATCTGAAACATAACTCTAAAAATAAGTTTCCAGCTATTGTGTAAATTATTGAATGTCATCGCTGGAGAGTTTTACCTATAATTGTTTGAAGAGGGAAAATTGCATGAACTGTGCTTTCCGCTTTTGGTTCTACATATCAAAGTAAAAAATCTTTCCTCCTGTGAAAATTTTTTCAAGTCTGCAAAGAAATTAATAACTGAATGCTCAGAATCGTGTCAAATTGAAAGTCACAGAATATACCCCTGATTTCGCGATACGAAAATAGAGCGGTGATTCATTAGATTCCCATTAAAATTTTTATTTATCTTTTTATTTAACTGTTAAGAGAGAAGAGGGAAATACTTATATTTTTCGTTGTATATTTCTTATTTTAATAAATATGTTTAAAAATACGTAATACATGTACAATTTTGATTTTCTTAAAATTTTTGTTGAAGAAATACTTATATTTTATGCTGTGTATGTTAATAAATATCTTTAATGACTCGAAATTAATATATAATAAAACCGTAAATCTATATTATTGACCTCTATTCCGTAATTCTGCATGCATTATCATGGGAATCAAATTGTTTAAATAACATCTTACTGTGTGGCACGCTGAATGATATTGGTAGATTGGTTTGGCCAGCCACACGTAAAAGATTGCAGACCTCTGTTCAAAAAGTATGGAGATAAGGAGAAAATTATTAAAAAAAAAAACAATTTTAAAATTTAATATTGCTACAAAAAGGTTGAATTTTTGGAAAAAACGGAGGAAAAATTTTTTTAGATAATTTTAAACTCAAAATAAAATTATTTTTCTACAATATAAATAAAGAAAAATGATTATTAATGATAAATGAGTTGCGATTAGTTCAATGTACATTGCAGCATTACATAACCCAGTGGCGTAATGGAAAAAACTAGAGACTCCTTGCAAAGTCAGGTTTTGGGCCCCATGACAGATCTTATAAAGGATTCCAAGACTATAACTTAACATAGGTTTTCGGTCCCCTGCAGTCCTGGCCCCCCACCGCGATGCGGGGGTGTATGTTACGCCACTGTCAAAACCCCTGCTCTCTCCCCGCATCCGTCGAATTTATCCAATCCGAGCTTTTTTCTGTCTTCTGCTTTATGGTGCGCTGCAATTTCGACAGGAGACTTTAAAAAAAAATTGATACGTTTTTAGATGTTCCTGATCAGTAGCGCACACAGGAATTTTTCAAGGGGGGGGGGGGTCCAAGGTCGAAAGTCCACTGTTCTCGTACTATGCTTCAATATGCCGCCAACATATTCTTTTAATTTTGTCGATTTTCAGGAACAAAAAACACTAAAAATTAATTAATTAATTAATAATTAGCATTAATGAATAAAATTAATTATTAATAATAAATAATTAATTTTTACATACAAATACATAGAATTATAATTAATCGAAAAAAATCAAGGGCTTGGGGGGGTGTCCGGATTCCCCCACTGGTCCTGATTTTTCTTGTAACTATTTAGAAGATGTCCTCTGAACGCAATATATATTAAAAAGTACTAAAGTACTTCATTTTCTTAACAAAAATTACTTTTAAAATTATGCTCTGTACAAAAATTATTTTGACTTTTTTTTTTAAAAAAAAAAAGCAACTGCATTACCCTTGTGTTAATACTTAACATAAAAACTGATTTTATTTTATTTTCATCTATATATTTTATTTCCATCTATATAAAAGAAACAAAAAACCTACAATATTTATCATTTTGAAACAATGCCTCTTTTGATTAGGTACCTGTATGAGCGGCGCGTCCTGCCCGTACATGGAATAACCTTGATAAAATGTATGAAATGTTATGCCATTAAACAGAAATACGAATAGTTAAATCGTATACTTGATTATACCTATGAGAGGGAGAGAGAGATGAGGAATTGTATTTTATTAACAGTTCTTTGTGTTGTTAACATGTTTACATAAATAGATTACGTACCAATCGTTTATGTGTAACAAAACAGTAAAAATAAAAGAGACCAAAATGAAAAAAAACCAGAAAATTCATAGAAGGATTATATATTTTTTTATTTAAGAAAATGACATTTCTTAGAATGAATCTATTGGATTGATTTTTTATTTCGTTTTTTTAAAGAAAACTTTTTATGTATGATCAGGATAGGAATAGTTACAAAAAATTCAGAACCATTTTTGACAATTCATAGCAACATATTGAAAATTCAATTTCATGTACCAATTTGATGAAATAAAAATGCGGAGTATGCTTATCTGAACAAGATGAGAAAAATTAAAAAAGAAATAAATCAGTTAATTATTCAATAGTTTAATTTCTGATTATATGAGTATAAATCCAGTATCGATTTAAAATTGCTATGTATAAAATATATATAATTACAAATACATTGCAAATATAAAATTAGTTCATGAAATTACAATTTAAAAACATATTTCATTCTTTTAAATGACAAACAATTTAGTGTAAGCAACCAAATAATTCCAAATATTCTAGCCTTATTTTAAAAAAAAATCATAGTTTAGAAAAAAAAAACAAGAAAAAAAAACCACTCTTTTATAGTTTATTGAACTAGTTGTAACTTCATCTTTTAGTCGCCAAATCTGGAAATGGGAGCTGAAATTAGTCGCCACATGCGGGATGGGAAATGATACGTTGTCCTGATGATAACTCATTAGGACAACGGAACAAAATTATTAAGTTATTGTATTGTCATCGGTCCTGAACAAGTGAGCAAAATTTTGATTTAATCTGACCTTTTAAAGTAGGTAAAAATTTTCAGATTCCATTACATGCAAGTAAAGTTTTTTTTTTTTTTAAAAAAAAACATTTTTTTAGAGAAAAAAGGCCGTGTAATTTTTAAAGTTCGTAAAACATTTATGTAATCTTATTTTTTAAATAATTTTTTTTTCAAGGAGGAGAAAATAGATACGATCGAGAAAATGTAGCAGGCTGCAATTTGTATTGAACTAGAAAAATTCAGAAAATGCTGAAAAAATAATGTTCACACACGCACTTGTAAAAATAAAGAAATTTAACAAAAAATTACTTCTCTCTTTACAAATGCTTATAATATAGAACAGTTGCTAATGCTATGTTTATTATATTGTCAACAGTCTGCAGCGATGTATGAAATTGTAATTCACAAGCAAAAAGGAAAAAGTAATTTTATTTTTTACAAATACAGTCGGACATCTATTTAACGAAGTCGCTAAATCCCGAAAAAAAGTTCCTTATATGGAAAATTCGTTATATAAAGGTTCATATTTTTTAAGAAACTTAAAACCACATAATACAAATTTTAAATTCATAAACACTATTTACTTAAAAAGTAATTATTTACACCTTTTTGTGTATTAATATTTATTTTTTTTTTATATATCTTACCCATCGCAAAAAAAAAAAAAAAGAAGAAAAACTGCAAGGGAAACAAGAAAAAAGGGAGAGAAGATCGAGGAATATACTGTATTTTCAACATTAATTTTAAATTAAAATTAATGAATTTTAAGAACATTTTTCTAATTTTAAACATACATTATTTTACTAGAGATTCTAAACATGCATTTTACCACACGCGTCCTTAAATTTAATTACTCATACAGTCTGTAAATTTTCTTAAGAGGTTTTTTTAAATTGAAAAAATGCTTTGTTTCATAATACGCCTCACATCTTTACAATGCACTAAAACTCCTTTTATGACCACTATAAAATGTATAAAAAGAGAGAATAACTTGAAATGTCCAGAAATACTTTAAAAATAGGGAGAGAATAATTGAATCACACAAGAAAAAAGTTTGTTCTTCAGAAAATTCATTTCGTTATTGGGAGGTTATTTAACGAAGAAAATCGTAAACTGTTCTTGGTTCCAGGAAAAGTTCGCTATATAGAAATATTCGAAATATAGAGGTTTGACTGTATTATAAAAAAATAATTGCTGTTTCTAGAAATAAATTCAAGAAATTTTATCTTAAGTGTTGCAAAATTTCAACAATTTATTTCCCTGATTTGGCATCTATTTATTACACTTAAGAAATGACAAATCGAAATAATCGTTATTGTCCATTCAAAAACAAAAAACAAGAAAATAAATTTTGCACAATCATCGTCATGATCATATTTAAAACCTCAAGAAACAGAAATATTATAGATTTTTTTCTTCCCTCTGCTCACAGCAAGCGAAAACAGAGTTACCTTAGATATGTCACATTAACTCAATTCAACACTTTGGCGAAATTCCTCGTTTCCTTGGCGGCTTAGAGAGAATGCCAAAGCAACCCTTCTTGCCTACAATCGCTGTTTTAGCTCGAGCAAGTTTCCAAAAAGCACATGTGTTTTTGTCGAAGCCTGTTGCTTGTTGCGTAGTGCTTCTTCCCGATGCTCCCGCCAGGTTTTACCCTGTTATTATTTACATAAAAAAAATATGGAGTACTTGAGTGCCTATCAGTTTCCGCCAGAAATCCACATGGGGTTGTGTTTTCCGGTTTGAAGGGCTCATTTGTTTTTCTATATTTTTTCCCCTGGGACTCGTCACAGTTATTTTTCCACATTCTTGGATAAAATGGGAAAATTATCGAGCAAGTGTTGGAGACCTCCTGTGAAAGGTAATATTTAAATTTTTTATCTGCTTCATATATAAATTTTGATTTTGGAAAAAAAGTATTTTTCTTTTGTCTTATTTCAAATTTTGAGAGTGTGAAATGTGTGTGTGTGAACGTTAATAGTGCTGTAAAATTGAAAAAAAACAAAACATGGAAGGTAGTTTTAAGATTTCTCGACATTCATTATTCGTACTGTATATATGTGGGGTATAATATTATTTATTATGATTAAATTGTGTGCATACTGGATTATAAAAAAAATGCATGGCTTTTGGAATAAAATGAAATAGGATTTTTTTTTATTTATTTGCATTTTATATAATTTTGTAGACTAACATTTTAAATAATAACTAAAAGGAATTGATCAGAAAATGGAGAAATTATATCCGAAACTGGTTTTTTTCCCTGTAGCATTATAAATGTAATAACTTTAAAAAAAAAAGCAATTTAAGGTAATGTAAATGAATATGTTTATTGTAAGTGAATACAAAAAACGTGTTCATGTACTTTATGAATTTTTTATCATCGATTATCTATAACGCAGAAGGCCATTGTCATCGCGTAATAACACATTAATATAACGTTGTTACTGTACTTGTTGTAGAGGCACATTTCCACCCACATTTTAAAAAATTCTTTAATGAAATAAAAAATTCTCTCTTTTTTTTTTCTTCTTCTGTATAAATATCAGTGGGTAAGAGGAGAAGGATATGCTCCCCCCCCTCCAATAAAGATTGCTGTACACCGAAATTTTAAGCAGATCACCTCTAGTGAAATAAATTTTTGATTTTTACACCTCCTTTCAAAAAAAAATTTTTTTTAAATAAATATTCGAAATTTTCTACTACACATAAATCATCATTTCACCTTGGAAATAAACAATGAATGAATACCTATTAAAAATTAATAATAAGATTTTCGAGTTAACCCCTTCCCTTGTTCACTGAAAGGTTTGTTGCTACACACCCCTGATGAATATGATATATAGTCAGTAGTATAGGGGGCGAGACTTGAATGTGACTCCTCAAAGCATGCTTCAACTTGCAGTCCGGTCCTAAGCCAGGACATACTATTTTAATTGTTTAGTTCTATTTAGATTCGTTTTTTGTTACTACGGTTTCTCACGTTGTAAAAAAAATAAATTTTTCATTATTCCTATTTTACTGTATTATACGATTTCCATTTAGTAATTATATATGTATATAATCTTTTTGAAAGTTTTATTTTCTGATGGGATATTAGTGTTACGTTTCAAGTTTTCGTTTGCTGGAAAGATGGGAACAGAGTTTTATTCACATTGATATTCACAGACATATTGTAAAACGGTGCAAATGGTGTCTTGTAGGGTTGAAAAACAAATCATATTTTTAATTATTGTAAAATCCGGTGTATAACGCGAAACTATAATTTCAAGCTGCATTTTTTAATTTTGCGTATTTTCGTGTAACGCGCATCACTTTCTTATAACGAAGAAACCTGAAATGTACGCATGTTGTGCTCTTATGTTTTTAAGTCACTTATTCGAGGTATCATCCAAGGCTTTTGAAAAAATTGAATACTTTTAGAATTGCAACTCTTAAAATTCATAATAGGTATATCATTTCTTTTAAATAAACAATATTTCGATATATGAGCCATTTCCTTTGAAAATGGTGTAAGTCCATTTTTGACAAAAACTTAGTTAATTATAATATTGTGTGTGTGTGTGAATACAATCTGCGTGACCCTTGGTAGTAACCGAGTGGGCTCGGGTTCGAATCCCGGAAAAGGCATGGATGTCGAAAGGCATGGAAAAGAAGTCGGTCTTGCGCCTGAAATGGATTCCCGTCTCGAATAGAAAGCAACGCACCCCCTTCTGTTGTATGCTGGGATCACCATTTGTAATAAAAAGTCTATATATTCTTCTCAGTGGCATAACGTACACCCCCACACCGCGGGGGGGGGGAGGCTCAGGGTTCGGGGGGGGGGGCAAAACCTGACTGACACCAAGTATATATGGTTTTGCAATCCTTTGTAAAATTCAGCTTGGGGCCTAAGACCTGACTTTGCAGGGGGGCCCTAACGTTCTCCGTTACGCCACTGATTCTTCTGTGTTTGTACTGCATGTTTCTGTCTTTCTATCTTTCGTATTTCATATTTATCTCAGTATAAAATGCACGACAATAAGAACAACAATGCAATCTGCTATGAGTTTTTTTATTTTATTTATGAGTATTTACCAAAAAAACCTTAAAAATTTTCATCATTTTGTCAATATAAATTTACGTAGTTTATTGAATTACAAATATAATTACTTTGAAAGTGGTAAATATAAAGTGGACTTACACCAATTTCAAAGAAAATGGCTCATATGTAGAAGTCTAATTTTCTTTATGCTCATCTCTCTTTTTTTTTTTTTTTTGAAGTTATTATTTTTATTTTTGGCGTATAACGTGGACCCGTAAATCTCGATCCAATTTTTGGTGTTAAAAGTGCGCGGTGTGCCCTGGACTTTAAGGTATATGTATTTTGTCTCTTATTTGGTAATTTCTACGACACGATCAGTGATGTATAATCCGCTTTGTCTATAGATACAACTTAATTCTTCTCGGTTGAACTCAAATAATGCTCGTATTTTTCCTTGGGGCATACAAAAGTTGCACGCGCAAAACAACCGCAAGAAAAAGAAATTCCAATTTCGAAACGGCATCCTGTTTTTGTATACAGCGCTGGGTAGTGGCATTATAAGCCACTATCATGTACGTGATTAAATGATTAAAATGCTAATCATTTGCATATCGCATAGAGACAGTAGCGTAACGTACACTCCCGCATCGCGGGGGGGGGGGCAAAGCCTGACTTCCACCCCTTTGTAAAATCCAACTTGGGGGCTCAAAACCTGACTTTATAGGGGGCCCAAATGTTTTCCGTTACGCCACTGCATAGAGGGGATACACAAGGGAAATTTTCAATGACTTTTGGATGTTTCCTTCATGTTGTTGCATTTTGTGTAGTCAGCTGTGTAGCAAGTACACTGTACTTAGCTGTACTTAGCAAATACAATTTTTCAAGACCTTAAGTCCACGGAATAGCACTAAAATTCTTTTTTCTTTCGACTTAATTTTAAAATTTTAATCGAAAAGCGTATAAATGAATTTGTGAAATAATTTTAATTGTTTTCTCGCGTTTTTAATTGTTTCAGCGTTTATATTCCTTAGCTGTTTTACTTTTAAAGCACGAAAGAACTATGCTAAAGAATTACGACTCTGTTTATCCATTATGCTATTATCTGAATTTTAATATCACATATCACATCTGCGTTGCAGTGAAGCCTAGATGTAGAATCTAATGAGGAATACTGATGAAAGTCATTTTATTAAAAAGCAATGCAATTGATGCTATTAAGAAAAATAACTAAAAACTGTTAATCAAAAGAACATAAATAATAAAAAGAATATAAGTTAATAGTTAAATGACTCATCTCTTTAATAATTACGACTCTCCTTCGTGCTGTTTAACAGATTTGTATAGAAAATATGTATTAGCAATTTTTTTTTAAAAATATATTTTTAATAAACTCTTACGAGAAATAATTCACATTTCAGTGTTTGTTTTAAGTCTGAAACACAGTATTTAATATTTTTTTGATTTTTATTTCATATTGTTTTTGCCTTTATATATGTTATCGACAGTGGCGCACACAGAAATTTTCAAGGGTCGAAAATCCACCATTCTCGTATCATGCTCCAATACGCCGCCCAACATATTCTTTTGATTTTGTCAATTTTAGAGAACAAAAAACAGTAATAAATTAATTAATTAAATAACTTGCATTAATTAATAAAATTAATAATAAAAATAAATAGTTAATTAAACTTTACGTACATAAGATTATATAATCAATCGAAAAAAATCAAAGGTTTTGGGGAGGGGATCCGGACTCGAGAACTCCCCCCTTTGTGTACGCCACTGGTTATCGCCAGTGGCGTACACTCGTTGTGTACGCCACTGGCCTCTGTGTGTGTGTGGTATCTTCCTCTCCGAACGTCCACATCGCTTCAAGTTAAGTAATATTTAAAATTATTTGTGTGGATTTTTTTGCACAAACCCTCCCCTCAACATTCCTCTCAATAATCTCCGTGGTCATGCTAACCGAATGGCAATGGCTGTGAACTCGTGGCCTAGTGTCACTGAAGACCCGCCGTGTAGAGGAATTATTGCCCGTTTTATCTGTCAAGGCTCAAATGTCTCCCGTTGGGGAGGCATGATAATTTTTGAGAGGGGATGAAAACTCAGGTATCGTCCTCGCCACTAATACTCTTTCTGTTGCTTCAGAATATGACGTACTTTTATTTACACCTGTTAATTTAAGTCATAGCTCTTCTAATGAATAACAGAATAGATTTACAGTAGCGTTTATAATACTGCAAAATTATTGCATGGAATACTTCAGTTGATGTAACATTTGTATTTTAAAACCGTTTTATTTATTCATTCATTTAGTTTTTTTGCGAAAAACTTAAATTTGAACTTGTTGCAATTTTGGAATTGCATCCTACAAGCATTCTTGTTTCAAAATAAATCTTCCCTCTCTTTTTCGCTAATTATTTATGATTTGCGAAATTAATATATATTTCTTACGGTAACGAGTCCAAGTGATATGCATAAATTCAAGAGAAGCATACAGATAAATATCATTCAATTCAGTTTTAATTAGAAAATTTCCTCGTGTGGATCCTTCCATATTTCAAAAAGTCATTTTAAATTCACGTATATTCGTTTAATTCTCAACGCTAAATATTAATAGGGCATATTGCACTTCACTTGATTTTATTTAGTTATCTTTTCAAAGATCAGGTAAATTTGCTATTTTTCCTCCTCTATTCTTAAACTTTTACACCCTGCTGAGTTTTTTAAAATTAAATAAATATTGAAAATATCTAGAAAATCATCATGAATTTGAAATACATTTCACTGAACACATCAAAATGTATCCTCTCAAGAGATACAAGCTAGCTCATCAATTTCTTTTACAGAATATTTTTTTAAAAATATATGATTTTGTTCTAAGGGGTTTCGAAAAATTTTAGAAGTCCTTGGAGTCTTTTAAAAAATAGAGAAGTTGTTTTGCTTAAACGAAACTAATGTTGAATGAAAATAGAGCTTGCTGTGTTGGAAAGGAATTTTTGTTTTTGTTTCTGGTGATTGATTTCTGAGAGAAAAACCGAAAAATTTAAATTGGAAGCACTTTCGTTACACGTAAATATCGAATGTAATCTTCTACCTGGATTTTTTCTTCTCTCTCTAAGTTTTCCATATTGGAGTTGGCAACATCTCGAAAAAATATTCCACTATTATGTCAGTGGGAAGCATCTAAAATTTAAAGCTGGGCATACGGAATGAAGACTGAAATATGGAATCGTTGGAATTCGTTAGGAATCCAAACGATTCAGACAATTAAGTTTTTCTGTTGTTTATTTTTGTTTTATCCAGACTATTTATTTAAAAAAAATTTTTTTTTGCATGAAAAATTATTTTATTATTAAAAATGTGAGTGGTTTTAATAATATTTTAATGATATTTCTTTTGTTTTAACTCTTCGATAAAACAACGCCAAATTTTTGAATTGTGCTCAAAAATTAAAAAAAATATTAGTTATGATCTGAAAAAAAGAATAAAATTCGGAACCGAATCATTCGGCCGTTTTATAGAAATAAACTAAGGGTATCCATGGCATATTTAACATCCTTTCGTGGATAGATCGATATAAAAAATTTTTATTGGGGTTCGTAATCCATTTGTGTGCGGACACATATGCATATGAATTAACTTTGAATGTAGAGGAAATAATAATTTCGCTCTGTAATAATCGAGATTTAATTTCAAAACATTCGGAAGAGTCAATTAATTCATTTTGGATTAAAATTAGAGGCGATTATCTCATAATAGCCCAAAAAAGTTTTAAAATTATCGATACGTTTTTCTACATCTTATTTGAGTAAATTTGAATTTTCACCATTAATAAAAAATAAAAGATGTAAAAAAATCGAGATTTTTAAATGTAGATGACAGAACGAGAGAGGCATTATCATTTTTACGACCCATTATAAACGAAATAGTCAAAAATCATCAAGCTCAAATTTCCCCCTAAATGTAAAATTCTTATAATTAATTTCTAATTAGTTACTCAAACATTTTGATGTCTTTGTCATACATATTATTTTGCTAACATAAACTATTTTACTTAGTGATTTATAGATAAGTAAAATTTCAACTCATTTTATTGTCAGTGTGCCGCCAAATTTTGAAATAGTCAAAAGTGTACCGCAACAAAAATAAGGTTGAGAATCACTGTTTTAAATTATGAATAGTTTCTAAATAAAAATACTTCTATGAAAAGAATTTGAACTTGGTGCGCGAAGTTACAGTTTAGGTTAACTCTGCAATATCTTTTAAAACAATAATTCATTCGTGGAAACAGATTTAACTCTTGGTGACGAATGCAATATTTTAAACTACTCGTACAGTCAAATGAGGACGACAATCTCTGCCCTCCCCCGGACATTTTACTTTTTAAAAGTTCTACATCGAGCTGTGTGAAGATGTTGAGGCTTGATGCGTGTAACGCGTTCAGCACACTCCCATACTCTTCGCGATGGAATCGGAATTCAAAGCTTCTGCATTCACTTTTGTTTTTAGTTGCTTCATTTTGTAAACATGCCTTTGTTTTGTTTTCTCTATTCTAATGTCTTCCAGCGAATCGATGTTCATTTCCCAAAGTTGCTTATCCAAATATACGAATAGTAGAAGTGCACTATACTTTTTTTTTTGTCTATTAGATAAGTGCAAATACTTAATTCGCGTTTTTGGTAATGAAAAAGTGCGAAGAAACACAACGGTAATCATTTCATCTTGTGAGTTTAAATTTTGAAGCATTTTTGAATCCTATAAGTTATTCGGAATGAAAAAAATCTGAACCTGATCAACATATATGTAGGGGAAAAGAAACTCACATATTCATTAAGAGATTTCTGGAACTTTCAGACCGACAGACTTAAAACTCGGCACACACGTTTTTTTAAATGTCGAGTAGAGATTTGCTTAGAACAGGGTTTGCGGGAAGGAAAGTTACATTGGCGTCAAAGGGAAAAAATACCTTTTTTGAACTATTAGATCTACAGACTTGAAATTCGGTTAGCATGTTTTTTTGTTGTTGAGCAGAAAACCACTTAGAGCGAATTTTGCGAAAATAGATTCTAGGGGAGTTTCGGGAGATTACGGGTGCGTTACAGATTTAAAAAACAATTCCAATTTTAGAACTATTACACCTACATACTTGAAATTTGACTAGCATATTTGTTTTATTGAGTAGAGATCTGCAGACATTTCGGTCAAGTTGTCAGTCTGACGCAAAACCCCCTGTGTTCAATTCCCAAGCAAGCTTGGTACTAATTTCTGGACCCACTGAAGGATAAAAGGCTGAGTTGACCTTGCCCAAACTGGGGTTTGAACCCTAGACCTGTGATGTGGAAGCGGGATACGCTTCCACTCAGCTTTAGATGTCCTATGAATTACCCAGCGAAGTGGGTGAGGTAATGGCTGTGATCTTCTGGGAAAATCAACATCAACCCTGTTTATTGTACAAAATTTTGTTTTGAGGTAATTCGGTAAAAAAAAACCCTGATTCGTTTGAAGCCCCCCCCCTCTTTGAATGGTTTTCCTCAAAAAAGGGAAAACAAATAAAAGAACAAATTATATTTTAAAAAGCTTAACCCGGATAGGTCACGTGGGGCACAGAGTCGCCCCAGGCCACGAAATGGTTAATTCTTGTGGTTTATTTGTTACCAATGAACTTGATAGTATCTTCCTGTCTGTAGTCTTCATGGGGTCTAAAATGTATTTGTCACACATCTCCCTTTTTTGAGAGTGCCAAACCTTTTCTTTTTCTTTCTTAAGTTTTTGTTTTGACCGAGTTCCCAGTGCGACCACTATTTCCAAAATATCTTCTATGAACATGTTGCATGCTTCCCCTGTGAACAACTTGGTGGTTTTGATTGATGTTTGTGCTACTTATTATGGTTTATAAATGTAAATTAGCAGAATATAAAAAAAAGTAAATGGGCATCTTTGATCTCTATTGAAGGTAGTTGAAACTGATCAAGCAAAGGAGAACCTGCAGAAATAATGCATGTTATTCATGATAGCGAAAGTAAATTTGAGAAAAGCCATAAACATGAAAATTTGAGTTGAAATTTTTTTTCCCAATTGCTACCTAAAGAACTCCATCAAGAAAAATATGAAACCATAAGTGTGCCACGAAACACATTGCGCCCTGTCACACAAACAAGAAAAAGTTCATGCTATTTGTCGATCAGCAAAGGACAGTAAAACTTCAAGAAGTTGGACAAAATATAACAGTTTTGCCTGCAAATAACATTCCTGTAATATTAGTGAAAAGTGTCTGTGATTTGTGTCATTTATTAAAGTCACGCACATTTGAAACTTCTTGTTCAGTTAGATTGATATTTTTTTTCCCTCAAATTTTCAAAGAAAATTGAAAACTCCTTAAAATTCGGTAAGTATACTTTCTCTCCATTAAATTATTCACTGGAAAAACGATTTTTGTCCTGTACAATAAAAATAATCATAAAAAAAGGATTGGGGTGATTCAGTCACGCCGTGCAACCATTAACGTTTGTATCGAATGCGCGCCAGATCCTGGGTTAATGTTCGGCGCCATTTTTACGAATTTTTATATTTACTCTATGTAACTGAATGGTCTTCCTACTCACACTTACGTTTGAATCGTGACAACAATTTAAAGATAGTAAAATAAATTTATACACACATTCACATCACATGTCTGTCGTCAACTTGATACATTTCGTGCTGTCTTCATATTGATGTGTCCCGTTTCCGCTTAATTATGCATTAATTAAGAGACATATACCTGATTTAATTACAGGGTGAATACAGCATCATTAATCAAGGGAAGATAATTAAATTAATTTCGAATCAATAATAAGTTGAAGCTGCTAATTAATTGCAGACATTATTAGAAGAATAAGTAGCGTAATTTAAAATTTCTGTCTTTTGAAACTCGGCAATTATTTTTAATTTGCTATTATTAATGAGATTCAAAATACTTATCCAAGAAAATATCAGTAATTAATTCACAAAACTGGCTCAGAAAATTAAGTGTTTTGTACTCTGTATCTTTTTTTAAAAAATATGAAATGTAACTCTTTTCACAGGAAATTTTTTGCTCTTTAATTTTTCTTTACCAAAAGCTAGAATGATATAAATGTATGAAATCCATTGGATTTAGATTAAATATTAGGTCGAAATTCATTTACTTCACAGATGATATTGCCTTAGTTTCCATTATTCATTAATTGTTGCAGTAAAGCATTGTTTATGTTTTAAATTGCTTGAAAAATTCAACAATTTGTCCGGGAACTATTTAAAATAAAGGGGATATTCACCAAAAGTAGTCAATGAGGATAAAAAAAGCTTATTAAAGAGTATTTTTTTTTGGTTGAATTTAATAATGAAATGTTGATTAATACAGCAGAGCTTGCATAAGTAAGACACATCTTTCAAAAATACAGTCGTCAAAAAATAGAACCTTCTTAACAACTGTGACATTGGGGAGGGGGATCCGAAATGACAGTCATGACAATGAATTTAATACTTTATTCTACTACAAGGTAGGGTTCAAAAACTCCCGGATTGAGTCTATAACTTAAGAAATATTTCCAATTAAATTGCTGAAACACATCCTCCTTTAAAATAAGACCCTTGACCAACGATACATTTTTGCCATGATCATCGAAATATTTGTGGAATCCATTTTTAGCCTTGTGCTTTAATTCAACCTGCGATGCACTTTTAATTTCATCCGAAGATTGGAATCGACGACCTTGAAAGTAAGGTGCCAGTTCTGAAAATATTCTAAAATCACAAGGGGCGAAATCAGGGAAGTAAAGAGGAAATGGCAAAACAGCTGTTTTCGTTTTTCCGCATCCTCCCCGTCGTAGTTTGAAGCCGGCTCTAACGTACCGCCCCAAAAACTTTTCGATGTTTTCAGCGGGGAGGGAAGTCTGTGAACGTCCAAAGCGTTAATCGTCTTCGACACTTTCCCTACCTTCCTTGAAATGTCGATGCACTCAAAAGCTTGCGTTCGTGATAATCGCTGCTATACATATGTTTCAAATGTGAGTTAGTTTCCTTATCACTATACAAATATACTTTCCTGGGGCTGATATTCATTCTCTGCTCTAAACGTCATTCATAACAATCGCGGTTACTAAATGAATCTGCTTACAAAATACGACATAATTTAACTTAAGGATTACTTGATTTACGACAAATCACTTTGAAAAGGAAGAACGCAGTAACTTACAAGTTGTCGTAATCCTCTACTGCAAAACTTTTTCTAGTTATAGGCTCAGACTGGTACTTTTGAATCCTACCTCGTAGAATAGCATATAAAACAATTATACGAGTGGGTGATTTCCTCATTAAAATATATTATAATAATACAAGTTGAGTCTCTCTCCTCGAAAACTTGATTAATGTGAACCGAGAGGCCGAGCTTGCAGAAAATGCCGGGTTATCGAGTGGAATTAAAGTGTCTCCTCAGAGCTATGCCTGCACTTGTATGTATTGCTTGCTTGAGAATAAGAAATCATTTGCTCAATGCTACACATTTCGCATCACACTGCTGAAAATCGGTGGGTTGGTAAACAGGCTCCTACATGCATCTAAATATTTCGCTGTCATCGTCCAGAACCATTGGCCGTGCTAAACTGCTGGTTCTGCACCTGCGAGTCAAAATTCAGTGTAATTCTCTGGATGTCAGAAAACTTCCCCGTCTCAAGACCATGAGTTGAAAGAGGTCCGTAATTGAAAACGCTGAAGAACATTGTGTGACCTCCTTCTCACAAATAGCATATTCGAACTCAGATAAATGCTCAATGTCCAGAATAATTTTAATGTAAAATATACTGTAATTAATAGCTGTGACAAATAAACCATACATTTATTTCTAACTCTCTCGCTACCATCAATGTTCTCCAAATGCCACAATACCCATAAGCCAAAGGAAAGGCATATAGTGATGGAACTGATGCAGATTTCTGAAGGCATAGGCATTTACTACAGGAAAATGAAAATTAAAGGAATGCATACTATGCAATGTTATCTGATAAGGCACACCTCAGAAAAATATTTTATAGGCTATAAGAGTTGTCTGTAATGAAAATGAAGTCGCTAATTGTGCAAAACTGGTTACTTCTAATAGAAACCATAATGAGCCCACGTTGTCTTTTCCACTTTGTACTCACATATTTTGCTGCTTCATCACAGATATAACGAAGAACAATAAGTCTAACAGAGCACTTTGTTCAATATACGGAAGGGTCTTTAGTCTTTACACCATGTGATCTTTACCGGTCCACAGTCTTTAGTCCTTTACCATGTGATATTTAGGAGGGTGTACGTTGTCTCAGCGTTAGCGTCTTCATCATTTTCTGGCACTTTCATCAACTGTGCAGCAACAATAATCAGCTCAGCGACCTGAGATGTGATTAGTTATCCTGACACCGAGTTTTTAAGACTCTACTATATTACTTATTTTGTAATTTCTAACAAAACTCGTTAGAATCTATATATTCCTTTTCATCTCTTTTGGTAGGAGTTCACTCACTCGGTGAGTTCACTAGCCGTTACCCGTCTTCGCCCACGTCACATGCTCATGGTCTATTTTTATTATTTTACATTTAACATTCTACCTTTTAGTTTTCGTATCTATTGTACAGAAAACATTTTGTGTTTTCACCTCTTGATTGAAAAACAAATTTCTAAAACGGAATTATTATTTATCTTATATGCCCCTCCTGTGTTTCAACAAAACCATTTTAGCAAATCTTTACTCAAAAAGCGGTGCCATATTTTATGTCTGTAGGTATAATAGTTCGTAAACCAGTCTTTTTATCTATAAACCCCGTAACCCTCCCCTTCAATCCTCTGTATAGAAACTACCCTTTTGAGAGTCTGTTACAAAAAGAAGGAAAAACTCGTTCTTCTGGATCTCTACTCAACAAGTTTGTTGGTCCTAATGCCTCCAGGAGGCTCTCGTGTAGAGTGGTGAGTGAATAGTAGTCCTTTTCTGCTATACATATGTGTCTCCTGTTTACATTAATATTCCTTTACATATTATTCATTATGTATTCTTTTTGTAAATTAATTTAATTTAATGAAAATTTCTGACAACTCTTCATTTAGATTCGACATTATTTCCTACTGTCGTATTTTCTGCTGTAAATTTTATTCACGAAAAGGGTGTCTATCTGACAGCGACATTTACAATTAAAACTTCACTTTAATTAAAGAATCTCTTTCAACATTTTGGTTAAGTAATAATTTAAATGGAATTCTAAGGCAAGATTTTACTGACAAAAAGGAACAATTCCTCGTTGTCATTCTCGAATTTTATTTCATTAAATAAAGAAAAGTTCTAGAAAATTTAAAAATAAGTAAAAACAACTATTTCTCTTAATTCTTCTTTTCTTTCAGAGCTGCTGACGGCTTCATTCTCTTATAAGATCAATGTCGATTTATATTGTATGAATCCCTTTTATTATCTCTTGTTTATAACTTGGCCAATAAAAGATTCAAATCGTTCTTCTGATTCTACCTCATACTTCAACATGAAACTCCTGTTAGAAAAGCAATAGACTATAAATTTGATAACCTTTATAGTTCTTACCTTCCCCACCCTTTCTTACAGCTGCGTAACAGCGGAGTCGTATCTTTTTGTAGTCGTAGCGTATATCATTGTGGACTTTTATATCATGTACCATTGCAGATTATTTTGGCATTAAAAAGTTCCATTAAATAATAAAATAGATTGGTCCGAACTGTTGCAGCACGTTTCTCTGTTGAGGAAGACTGATGCTCTTTGTAGATGAGCTCTTTGTTCAGTTGATGCGTCTTTTTCGGTCTCTTTTCTTCATTTCAACTGACATAAGTACCCATTTTCATTCAAGATGATAATATGTGAGCAACTGAATTAACGCATGCCTTCGGGTATTGATATGGAATATTTTTGGAGCAATTTAGGTATACAGTGAAAATCGTTGCAACTGAGACTGAAATATTTTTCGTGTTAAAATACTTTTGCAACCCTTCCCGCATATATTTAACAAAATTAAGTTCGTTAAAGTGATAAATTTACCTGCGTATGTATATGCATGTATTTTAATGAAAATCAATTAATTAAAAACATTCACAATGAAATTCAAACAAATTGTAATACTAAAATATTTACAGATTTCCCTTTCGGCTTCTGTTTTGATCAACAACTTTAGAGGCTGTGACGGATCTATACGCGATTCTACTAACTTCTTTCCTTTAAATCAATATTTATTCCAATAGCTTTCATCCAGAAACCGACTTGTGATCTATGTAAATGGGAATATTATATAAATTCGGTTTCGCGAGTTGAAGAGGTATGATAAGAGGTCAAATGAAGAACGAAGTGAGTAAAGTAGTGAGCAGCCGACACTGTAGTTGTTGACAAGTTAAGTGAAGTTGATACGTTTGATGTGTGCAAGGAGAGTGGTTTAGTAGAAGATTGGCAAAACGTTAATTAAATATTACGGGCGATGGAGCCATCATTTTGATCCAGCTACAGATACTGCCTGAAGTTCTCCGTGAAGGAACAAGCATTAAGGTGTCAGGTATCGTAAAGTGATTAAGTAAAGCTGATTATTAGCGTGCAGCGTAGTTGTAAATGAGCATATTTAGTATCTTAGATTCAGTTGAGTTCTGTAATATTATCCCCGCCTTTGCATATCTCACCTCTGCACTCTTAACATTATACCTTAATTAGTATTATTGTTGTGTTTGATCATAATCAGTAATAAGATTAATAAATCAAATTAGATTAGCATTATGTCATAGCCGTTATTTAGTTCCTCCACCATCTAGCCGGGTTTACAGATAGACAGGAGGTTCGAATGTAAGGGTAACCTAAAGTTACCACAAGGCTCCATCGTCGGCACCTGCGCTAAAGCAGTTTGCTTTCCCCTGAAGCTCTTTGGCATTGTGCTCATAAAAATTCTTCTAAAACAGAAAAATCAGTAAATAAATAAAACGCAGACAAACTCACTGATGTACTCGTCTCCGAATTCTGAAGCCAACTGATGAGAGGTGAGATGTTTTTGTGTGGTGTTGTAGGGACGAGGGGAGGAAGGGAGGGTAAAAGTGGCTTAAGATAACAAATTGGCTCTCGTGTCATACTATTCGAGAAATTTCAAAGCCACAAATTTTCTATTCTACGAAACATATAGCACCACTTCTCTTTTAACTCGTCCCTCTTAAATCTCGCCTGCGCGGCTTGCATTTCCGTATTTGTTCCTTCACAGAAGGAAATCTTTTCGTATAAGCAGTTTTCGTTTTGTGGTGAGGAAAAATGCATGAAAGACACAGTAGTTGTCAGGGCATTATATTATTTCATGTTAACCGATATTTCGATGTAAGCGTTTCGTATCATACTTATTTTACTGTTCATGAAATTCTCATCACATTGCTTTTCTGTACTGATTTATGAATATTTTCATTTGATACGCACATTTAAATAAATGTCTTTATTAAATGCATCAAAATCATCAAATAACTTCATTTTGCATAAAATGAGTTATTTATAGAAATTGTTACAATCATTATTTTATTTATAAAATATCTTATTTACATAAAAGTGTATACAACTCGTTTCTGAATCTATAATAAACGTATCATATACAGTAATTTTAATTGCAGTTCCACTTTCAAATGCTGAAAAATGAACCACTGGTCAGAATGACTTCAAAATTTCAACTGAATGTGGTGTAAGGAAAATGTTTCAAACTGTAACAGCATGTGAAAGGGATTTGGCTACAGTGGGATTTCAGAACACAATTAGTTGCCAGAAACTTATGCAACAAAGTAACTGAAAAAGGAAAAAGTAGCAAAGTAGCAGATCGATTTTCTTGCAATTCATATATAATTTTTAAATTTTGTAATTTGTAAAACTGTTTTAAATGCATTAAATGCTTTAATTATTTAAATACATTCAATTCTTTACTCCAATATCGTGATCACTTTGTGTTTTTCTTTACAAATGCCTGAATTATATTGAAACATTTGTGGCGGTAATAAAATTAACGCACCAAGTCCCTAGTTCTTCCAAGTCATTTGATTCTGAGTGAAACCAACAGTTAAGGCATTCGATTCCTTAGTTTTGTCACATCCTGAACATCATCTCAGTCTTCTCCTGAACATTCTTCTGCACATTATAAAACACACCTAAATAAACATCATCCCAGAATGGTGTGGCACCAAAATAATGCTCCCATCATTTTAAAAGCTCAGATTCTGAATGAAAAACATCTTTCAACTGTATGTTAAATTTGTCTCCACTGATTCTCAGAACCTCCAATTTAGATTGGTCTGCTAATTCCTAAAGGCAGATCATAAAACGAGGACGTTGGTGCAAAATAAGGGGAAAATTATTTTTCTTTTCAAAGTTACATGGTGAAGGAGTTCGGTTCAAAAGTTGCTCATAAAGTCTTGAAAATAAACATTTTGATAGATTTATTTCTATATTCTGGAGAAATTATTTTGCTTTGCTTGTCAGTTTATTCAAGACATTTAAATCAACTGCCGTGTCGTTCAGGTTTTCCATGTTTTCTTGTGGCGACTAGTCACCAAAAATTTTGGTGACTTCCCAAATAACTCATTTTCGGTTGAAATGTGAAAAGTGGTAGAGACCATCAGAGTGAAATAGCGTAAAGTTCGTGAAGTAACATCAAATGAAAAAGTAGCGAAAAATTTCCAAAGTAGCAAATTTCACTTGAAAAATCTGCAATTTGTAACACAGTTTCGACTGGAATTACGTGGCACATAAAACCGCTTTACTGCTCTCTCTCTGTGCATGATAGTTTGGTTTTCTTTCTGTTTTCAAGTCTTTTAGCCAGTTATTGCACTGTTGATAAGAAGACCAGAGCTACTACAGGCAGATCATTACCATGGGGAAGTGTGGTTTTAATTGTCCTTGGGCTGGCTGCCTATAAAACAGAAAACGCCAATGATTTTCTCTTATACCCTTCATTCCCTCTCAAATATTGTTGAAATTTGAAATCATTCTGAGCATTGGTTTCTTTTTGATAACTATCCTCTTGAAAGTGGAGATTTTGACCTGACTTGTAATTCGACATATTCCTTTACTGATTGAAATCCATAGGTGGCTTTGAAGTCGATTTCAAGGGATTGAAACATAATAGACAAATTCTTTTGAACTATTAGATCTGGACTTAGAATTTAGCAAGCGAGTTCCTGCACGTTCTTGAAGATTTGCTAGAACAGGTTTTACGAAAGGCTGTTCTCAAGGGGAGGGGGTATAATGAAAAGCAGTTTTTAGACTATTGGACCTATGGTTGAAATTTGGTAAACAAGCATTGTTTCTTGCTTAAAGATCACTAAAACTGGTTTTATGAAAATCATTTCCATGAAGGTAGGAAAGTAAAAAGGCATAAAATTTTTAAATTTCAGATTTTTAAATCATGGCCAGAGCAATGAGAATGCTAGGGCTACTATCGTTAAATAATTCATGCTTGGATTTAGATGACAGTTATTTAAATGTATAACAATAAACATCATGAATTACAAAGCGGGTGGGTAACGGCTAGTAGCTAATGCAGTGTAACAGTTCTATCCGTATTTTCTAATAATCCTATTGGGAAACACTTTCTTTGCAATATTATTTAATTGATAACTTCCTTCCGAAAGACATTAGTATGTGAAAAGCTTTCGGGTTCGAGAAAGACTAAGAGGTTAAAAGCTAAGGATAATGAGGACTAACGTGAGATAATAAGCTAGATGAAGGTGTGCAGTAAATTATCTGTTTTAATATTTATAATTGCTTGATTAGTCAATTTGGTATTTGAATCAGATTTCGTTGGCTTAAAGTAAGTTGATAGATTTATACTAAATCAACACTCTCGTCTTCCTCGCTCTGCTCCCTTAAATTAGTTTCTGCTGATTCTAATCTTGGTTGTTCAAGTTTGTTAGGTTGTTGAACTGGTAAAAATTGTGTTGTTTGATTATGTGGCTGTTTTCTTCATAACTCTTGTGTACACTGATGGTCGGCGAAACCCAACCATCATTACACGATGAACGCTTAAGACGAAATATCGCTCAACACGAAATAATACAATAAGTCCCGACAAACCACTATATATTTCATGCTCATAACACGAAACAAAGTAAAGCAACACAAAAGATTTCCCATCTGAATGAAAATGCCGAAAAGTAGCCAATACAGGTTTATCATCAAGAAGAATTCGTTGCAGTAGATGATGATAATGATGTGTACATACAAGTGAAACAGACAAGACGTTTTGTAGTTTGTTCAAGCTCCTGAAATATCATTGAAGTGCAGATTCGACTATGAGAAATAAATAAATGTCATGCAGCTCCTGTACCCACTAAGGTTTCTTTTCGGGTTTCCAAAAGAAATTGAAAGATTTCAGTACTTTTATTTCCAGAATTTTCTTCGTTCTCGAAATTCCCGAGTAATAGAACTAAAGTAATGTATGGGGTAGCTATTTTGCATTGACTGGTGATTCTAAATTCGGATATAAATTTAAACTGACCATGCTGTGGTAATTGCGATCGTTCGCTAATGAACTTCCTGGACGGAGGAATTTTCGTTAATCAGTAGGTAATTAAGAAAGTTGGGTTGTGTAGTAAAATTTTCTAGCAACCATTGAAAGAAAATAATTTATGATCAGTTCAGAATGCAATATTCAGACGTCCTTCGTCGAATTAATTATTTAAATTTTAAAAGGATTTCTTTTCTGTACTCAGTATGATGAATCTGACCTGAGACAAGATCTTGATTTATGTGGATAAATAAGTATTAATATAAACCAATATTTAGTTCATTAAAAATTTTTGATAACTTGTCTTTATCATGAGCTATTTAATTGAATCAACAATTTGAAGAGAATGAACTCCCAAACTGTTTGAAGATAGTTTAACAATCTTGCAACTTTTCTCATTAATTATTTTCTTAATCAAACTTTCATTATTATTACATTAATATTTATTTATATTTATGACAGTAATATAACAATTCTATGAACAAGAAATAAGTTCTACAAATAAAATCTCTTAATTATAATAATGAATATTTTAATGTATGTGATTGTTTTGCTATTACAATAAATTTCAAGTATTTATTAATATTTATCTCTTAGTAACCAAATAATTAGATTCAAGCTTCGACTGAATTTCAAAACGCTTATTGATTCAGTAAAGGAACATTAATTTGAGTAGTGATTTTAAATAGGATATTTTTCAGATTTTAATTTGCAAATTCTTTAGCTGTAACATTTTTCAAGTTAACAATTTTGCTTTTAGTGCTAAAAGTAGAAAAATTTTTAAATTTTCACTCTTTGTATGAAAATTGAAAAATGAAACCAAAGAACAGCATCTGCAAAGATGGTGTGACATATTTATTGTATAAATAAATGAATTACTTTGTATTCGAATCTGTAACAATTTCTTTCTTCAGATATAATTATTTATTCCTTCTGCAGATTTCGTTACTGTTATACATTTAGAAAATTATTTATCAAAACAGGTGTTTTGATTTCATTAGATATAATGACAAGTTTTAATATTTTGTTTGCCTCAGAAATTATACTAGTTTGCAGGTAGCGTGGATGAAATAGATTTGATACACTATTTACTCATCTTTTCAATTTATTTTAATTATATGACATACATTTTATTTTTAATACATAGACAAACGTTTAAAAATCACCAAAATTAATCAGCCGAAGCTGAATCCGAAAACTGAAAAACGGTATTTTCATATTTTATTTGTAATTAATATAGATATTATTTAAAATAACTTGTTTTCAAATTTGACCTCTTCAATGACCTAAAAATCATCAAATAGAAATGATATCTAAAATACTAAATCATTCAAACATTTCTTGAAAATACCTGAACTATTTTAAATATTATTCATGAGATGAATATCAAAATAGTGAATATCAAATAATTGTTGGCCATTTGATATGAAAAGGATATAAAGAAAAATATCAGATCATTTTCAAAAACTAAGATAAATGTTTTGTTTTCAAAAACTTGTTTTATATTTTGCAGTCAATTTCTTTCAGTTCTTGTGAATGTTTTAGTGTCATTGATTTTATGAAATACATGCAAAAATGCTATCTATATGAATAAAATGTACTCTAATAAACTTAATTTTGTTGAATATTTGTATTTTCTTTTGTATCTTTAACACGAAGGTATTTTACCTCGAAAAATATTTCAGTCCCTCGTTTCGTGTTAAACAGTTTTCACTGTATAGCCATGGTATGAAATACCAACCAGAAGTGACTAACAGCCTAGTAGCTAGATGTTGCAGTGAAACACCGAAATCTGGAAGTGTCATTTCACCGGTGAGATAATAGCATTATATAGTCACTTGGTAAATAAAATATTTGCTAAATACCTAACTGACTTACACCAGTAAATATCATTCTGGCACTAATGGTGAATATTGGTATCCAGACCACTATTTTTCTCCGTAATTCAATCATAAATTTTCTTCACTGCAGGAATGACTAAAATTTTGAAAACCTGGCCAAACAAATGAAGGAAAATAATGAAATTAAAAACTTGCTTAATCATACAGTACATTCAAAATCAGAAGGAAAATAAGCGAAATTAAAACTACTTAATTATACAGTACGTTCTAAATGAGAAAATAAAATATGGTATAAAAACCTTGCTAAATTGTGATTCAAAATCTTATTTATTACCGCTTAAGCTTAAAACTATTATAGCTTTAATTACTACGAGGCCCTTTCTTTACAACTGCATTCATTGTGGAAAACTTCGCTTTGCAATGACAGCGTGTATAGCCTTGCCCACCACTTCTCAATTAACATGGCTGCTTCTCTCATGAAATTTCTTCAAATAAATCTCATCAGAAAGTGGCTCTTCTTTAAAGGTGAACTGATTACATTGTGTGAAGCTACTTGAGGTACTATTTTCATTTTGCAGTTCTCTAGAAGTCAGGTCTTCTAATTCCAACAACCGCTAACACATTTCAGTTATCTGTACGACCACAGTCGACATCTTGTTTAACCATTATTACAGTATCACCAATTTAGTGAAATCTTGTGTTTCTTGAGGTTTAGCTTATTTTGTTGCTTGCAGTAGAGATTATCTTCTTGACCGCTCTTTTAACAAATTAACTCGTGTTTTCAGGAAAAGAGATTCAGAGTTCCTTTCTTTTCGACCTCACCAGGCATAATGTTGACCTACACGGTGAGTCCGAATGTACAAGAATGTATTGAAATATTTGATCTTCACCCGACTTATTTGGTGTTTGTTCACCCGGTGAAAGTCATTCTCAATTTCGGTTTCACGGTAACATATATAATACAGAATCATATCTGTGTATGTAATAATCGCTCAATCATCATACATATCTAATGTTCAAAACTTATCCGTACGCAAGTAGGAACATAATTTTCTTTTCTGTCAAACTTAGCAATGTTTTCCGATTTAGATTTTTGGTGAAACATTTTTAAATATCTACGAGCAACTCATAAACAATTTGGTTTAGAATGATGTTTGGTAGTAGAATCATAAAATGCTTTTGAAACAAGGGAGGTAAGCACAGAAAAATTTTCGTCATTTTTGATTTGTGTTGATTCTGTTATATATAACTCGGCATTGATATATAATTCTCTATTTGTAATTCGTTTTCGCGGAATGCTAGTAGTTTCCTGGAGTTCAGCGTGGTGATTTCAGAGCTATTAAGGTATTGGTCGAAACCAGTCGAGACAGCAATGATGGTTCGAGGCAGAGCATACATTGCCAGAGCATAGATTCAATCGATTTTGTATTGCTAACGTTTTGAAGATGTTTGTTCTGAAATTACGGTCGTCTTTAATAGATGGATGAAGTCGCTGCAGCGAATGATGCAATTGGTTCTTTGGTTTTCTTGTGGTTGTCCATTTCAATAGACGTGAACTGACCCCTGACAATATCTTCAAAACATTAACCTCAAAATCGATTGAGCCCCATCGACTCTCAATATTTGCTGCTGAACTATCGTGTTAATCTGTTAATTTCTAATTAATATTTTAATAGTTTCTTCGACGCTGAACTCAAGGCTACTAATCACCGAAGAAACCCACAATGAAATTATATAATAATGCTGATTACTGAAACAAAGTCAATGCAAACAAATATGACGAGAAAAAGCCACTGTAATGTTATCGCGTTTCAAAGCGTTTGTGATTCTGCTTGCTAAACGTCGTTTAAACAGGCTAATTTATCGCAAAAATCTGAAATCGGAAAAGCTATTGCTGTTGTTGAAAAGAAAATTATGTTCTCATTCTGCGTGCAATAAGTTTGAACATTAGACATGTATGAATAGGGCCAGTGAATTATTACATACATAGATAACAATTCTGTATTATACAGCGTGCAGAAAACAATTGGAGAATAATCGACAAGCAAATAAATCGATGGCTGATCAAATGTTTCATTACATTCTTGCATTCACTGATATCGTCTGGTCTCGGTGAGATCGAAAGAACTGATCTCTTTTCGAAAACACGGGATGGCCTCCGCAAAAACGACATAGCGGCATCTTCTACTGCAACAACAAAATGGTGCGAACCTCGCAAAAACAATATTCTCTTACCTTCAAGTGTGTCTGAATACTGGTCGGCGATATCGAGCAAATGATCGTGATAACAATGTGACAACATTGACAGAAGACTCCGACTCTATAAACACGATGAAAATGAACACCTCAATAACTTCACACCCGTAATCGGTAAACAATTTAAAGAAGAACACTTTCGATAATTTGACACAGAAGCTAAGCTGAGGAAAACTTGGCACGTAATCGAAGTGATGAACTATACACGTAATAATTCTGAAAATTTTCACAAATAGTGCAGTTATAAAAAGAAAGGGCCTCTTATGCAATTTAAAGTGCATAATAGTTTAATTGTTATAATAAATAATTTGAATCTCAATTTAACAGATTTTATTACTAACCAGCACCATTTTCTCATTTAGAACGTGCTGTATAATTAATGGTTTTAACTCGTATTTTCGCTCTGGGCTCAACTTCCTTCTCGATTAGTAGTTGCAACTTCTATTATTTTCTTCTCATTTTGAAGATATTGTTTTAAAATTCTTGGTCATTCCTCTCGAAAGAAGGCAGCCCCATGCGATGGCTACGGAGAAAAATAAAATCACTGGACGTATTCAACATTCTCGATGGTGCGTGGTGAATGCCGACATTACCAGTGTAGATCAGCAAAATATTTCGGACACCAGCGACTATGATGACATTCACCGGTGAAATCAGGCATTCTCGAACTCGATGTTTCACTATGACGCTGCAATAGATTGGTATGATGTTTCATGGCTTTAACGATAGTATTGTACGAACTGAGGGGACCAGTATTTTCGAGTAAAATAATTTCGTCGTTAAGGTATTACCCGAAAATACAAATAGTGGCTGAAACCAATTTTAACCAGAGCATTTTATTCATGTGGTATCAATAAATTTTGCGTAACCATTTCATAACTCAATGACAAACATTGCAAGAACTGAAAAGTGAAGAATTTTGAAAACAACTATTCGAAGTTGCGATGATCTGTTCCACTGTTTGCGTGTCGCGGCATCAAATCAGCAAATTGTTATCGTCCATTTGTTGATGGAAATTTCATAATACACGTCTAAACTCTTCGCATACTTTCATGGTGTTCGACTGGTAATTTCTCGGCTTTTCTGAGGATCAATATCTTTCAATATATCAATTTAACAAGTTATTTTAAATAATATCTGCTATTAATTATAGCTAAAATAAGGAAAATGCATTTTCCTTCAGTTTCGTTCGGCTTCGACTTTGATTATTTTAGTTGCAAACGTTGTCTGTAATGATAAAGCAAAATGTATGTCATAATTGAAATAGGGTAAAGATGGAAGGAAGCAAATGATGTATCGAAATCTGTTCATCCACTTACCTGCAAAATTTTAATACTTCTGAGGCAAGCTAATATTAAAACTGATAAATTATCTCAGAATCAAACGCATGTTTTATTAAATAATTTTCAAATGTATTAGCGTAACGAGCTCTGCGAAGAACTCAATATTTATATTCTGAAGAAAGAAAATTGTTACGAATTCGAGCTCGTATTCATTTGGTTATAATAATAATATCACCATCTTCTTTACAAGAATCATGTTTCAGTTTCAGCCACTCATTTTCTCTATACAAAGGAAAATCTCCCAAAGGTTTTTAGCTTTTCAAGCGGGTAACAACTTGGAAAATGTTGCAGTTGAGAATTTTAGGTAAAAATTTTCGAAAAATGCTTTACATTTGCATCAATTTGCTCCAGGTGTGTTTATTTTGCTGGCTGCAGGCGTTTGATTCCGGTGGTGGATCAGTTTTATTATACTGGTAGCCCTTAAGGATAAATGACCCAATGGCAGAAATTTATTTGTAATAACAAGTGTCGCGTAAAATATTCATTATAATTGAAGTTTTATTAAAGACTTATTTCTTGTTCATAAACGCTTTATATTACTGTTTCATAAATATAAACAAATATTAATGTAACACAATTTGTTAAAAATAGTAATGAAAGTGCAAGATTAACAAGCTATCTTCCCAAACGAACTGGAGATGATATAATATTCAAATGCCAATTCAATAATAGCTCATCAAGAACAAGTTATCAAAATTTTAATGAAACTCAAATAACGAAATGTTAATACTTATCACATAAATCCTTTCAATTCAATCATATAATTTACGAAAAATCTTTAAACTGAAAGGCCACAGTGACGGCGACGTTCAATGTGAATTTCAGAACTGATCATAAGCTGTTCTCTTTCACGATGGCTGGTCTTACCACTGACAATACTCTTCTGCCCCACTGCTGGATTAACGAAATTCGGTGATCTGAAACCTACGCAATTGCAAATTATGTCGGTAGAATCGGCGGTCGAAATGCAAAACTCTTTACCTCATAAATGCACAAGCCTTGCCTGTTCGAAGATTCTCGGGTGAAGAAAAATTCCTGAAATGAAGCTGAGCTCTTTCATTTCTCGAAACTGAAAAACAGTGGTGCAGAGCTGAATATTATTTTTATTTTCATAGTCGGAATCATCAATGGTATTTAGGCTTTTATTAAACCTAGCCGTGTTTGTCAATATATTTGTGGCTGTACACATCATTATCATCTCTGCTGTATTCTTCTGATGTTCAAACCTGGTGGCTATTTTCATTTCTCAGATGAAATAACGTGTTAAGCTATTTTCGTTTCGTGTATGTCTATAGTGGTTGTCGGGACCGTAGCTGTTATTCGTGAAACGATATTTCAACTAGCTTTGGACCACTATCGGTTTCTCATTCATCGATATACAGAGGATATGGAAAACCAACCATCAAAACGGCGGTACACCAGTTTCATTTTAACCTAACGAACAACCAGACCAGACCTGAAAAAGAACTGGCTGAAGGCTGATATAAATTGATTTGTGTATAAATCTCTAATAACTTACTTTAAGCCAACAATCTGTTAAGCCGAACAATCGTCAGTATGATAAATGAACAATTACTGCGCACCAACTCTGACCATCTTACGTTAGTCCTCATTGCTATCCTTTAACTTCTCTATCTTTATGAACAGCTTTTCTTAAATACACTTACATCGTCTTCTCGGAAGAAACCGCTCAATTAAATATTGAAAATATTCCCCAATAATTATTAGAAAATCTGGATAATTCCGTTACGCTACATTCTTCTTGTAAATACCCACATAACGTAATTCATGTGTTTGTTGCATACATTGTTTAAAATGGCTTTGTCATTAAGTCGGCGCGGTATTTAACGATGACATTGCAAAGTATTCTCATTTATGCGGCTTTAGTTTAAAAATCTGAAATTTAAAAATTTTGTGCTTTTGCTGCGACGCTGGCCAAATCGGTTTCATAAGGCAGTTTTAGTGGATCTTTGAAGCGAAACAATGCTTGTTTGCCAGATTTCCGTCCATGGGTCAATGGTTAAAACTGTTATTTTCTCATTAATCCTCATGAGAATCGTTTTCTCGTAAAGCCGTTGCCGTCTCAAAGGAACATTTTGGAACCTGCTTTAAATTTTCAAGTCGAGTCATGGTTAAAAAGTGAAATTTTGTCTATTGTATGCTTGTAATCCCCTTTTGAAATCAATTTCTCAAAAGCCGTTCTTAAGTTTCAACTCAGTAAAAGGAATATGTCGAATTACAAGTCAGTAGGTCAAAATTTTCAAGATGCTATCAAAAGAAACCAATGCTCCAGACCGTTTCCATTTCAACAACATTTGGAGTAGGAAGCATGGCATAAGAAAAATCATTGGCGTTTTCTTTAACATATGCGGTTTGGCCAAGGACAATTAAAACCAATACCTCCTATTATTGGTACGATCTTGTAGTAGCTCTGGTCTTTCACCTCATCAACAGTGCGTGCTGTTAAAGGCGAAACGAAAACCAAAACTATCCATGCACGAGCAGTAAGTTGTTTATGTGCCGTCGTAATTCCGTCTCGAAATCGTGTTGCCAAATTGTACGATTTTCGCGATTTGCTGGAAATTTTTGCTACTTTTTCCGTTTGTTACTACTTCACAGACTGCGCTATTCATGATGGTCTCACACTTTTCACCTACTTCAACCATTCGAAAAATAGTGACTGAGAGATCCACCAAGAAATTTTGGTGACTTTAGTCGCCTCAATAAACATGGAAAAATAAAGTGACTTACGACAGTAGTTATTTAAATATGTCTTTGAATAAACTGACAAACAAAATAAAATAATTTCTCAGAATAATATAAAATAAATCTATCAAAATATTTATTTTCTCAAGACTTTTATGCGAAACAACACAGACCGAACCCTTCAAATTGTGTAACTTTGAAAGAAAATAATTTTCCTAATATTTTTAAAATTCCGATCGTCCTTCGTTTTATGATCTGCCTTTAAATTAGCAGACCAATCTAATTGGATGTTCTGAATCGAAAGTGGAACAAATTTTAATACAGTTCGAAGATGTTTTCATTCAGAATCCTGAGCACCAATGATGGAGCATTATTTGGTGCCACACTTTAATAAAAGACACAGTTAAAGTGGTTTTAGAAGTTAGCTACATTTTGCTTTAAAGCTTTATAAGCCTATGCGGAAGTAATGCCGCAATGGAAAGGGTATTTTCGAGAGCGACGTCAGCTAAGACGACAAACAAGGAATCAGATATTGCCTTTAACTGTTGGTTTCAATTCTCAGAATCAAAATGACTTTGAAGAACAGGGACGGTGCGTTAATTTTATTTCACCGCCACAAAATAACAATATAATTCAGGCATTTGTAAAAACACAACGAATCACGATGTTGAACACAAAGAATTCAGATGTATTTAAATAATTAAACATTTATTTTAAAACAGTTTACAAATTGCAAATTTAAAAACTATATAGGTACCAGTGAAATCGATTCGCTACTTTGCTACTTTTCTCCTTTTCGTGCTGCTGCATAAGTTTCTGTATATTGTGTTCGAAATCCCACTTGTAGCAAATCCCTTTCGTCATGCTGCTTACAGTTTGAACATTTTTCTTATGCCATACCATTCAGTTGGTGAAGTCATTCGATGATGGTTCATTTTTCAGCATTTTGAAATTCAGAACTGCAATTAAATTACCTTGTATACAGGTACCGTTTAGTTATAAGATTCAACCCAGAAACAGTTGTATACACTTTTAGCCAAATAAGATATTTTATAAATAAAATAATGATTGTAACAATTTCTATAAATAACTCATTTTTATGCAAAATTTAGTTATTTGATGATTTTGATGCATTTAATAAAGACATTTATTAAATGTGCGTATCAAATAAATATTCCATAAATCAGTACAGAAAACAGTAGGATAGAATTTCATAGAACAGTAAAATAGTATGATACGAAACGCTTAAGACAGAAATATCCGGTTAACATGAAATAATATAAATGCTCCCGACAAGCTACCGTCTTTTCGTGCATTTTTCTTTTAACACAAACGAAACCAATATACGAAAAGTTTCCTTTCTGGAAGTGGGCTGAAATACGAATGCAAGCCGCGCAAGGCAGATTTAAGAGGGACGTGGTTGAAAGTGGTGTTACATGTTTCTGTAAGAAGGAAATTATGGCTTTAAATTTCCTCGGAACCAATGTATCGAGCACGAGCCAATTTAATTTATCAAGCTACTTTACCCTCCTTCCTCCCCTCGTCCTAAAACACCAAACATCTCTCTCATCAGTTGGCTTGGGGAATTCGGAGACAATTATCATTGAGTTTAGTTCGCGTTTATTTATTTACTGATTTTTCTGTTTTAGAAGAATTTTTGCAGGCACAATGCCAAGGCTCAGAGAAAGCAAAGCTGCTATTTTGCTTAAAATGACGATGGTGCTTGTGGTAGCAGCAAGTTACCCCTTACATTCAGACCCTCCTGTCATCTGTAAACCCGGCTAGATGTGTGAAGGAACTAAATAAATCTACAGACATAATGCCATCTGAATTTGATTTATTAATTCTTATTACTGATTATGATCAAACACAACCTATTCAATTAGGTATATAACAATGTTAAAATTACAGGGTAGAGATATGCAAAGGCAGGGATAATATTTACAGAACTTCAACTGAATCTAAGATAACAGCTTAAATACTCATTTACAACTACGCTACACGCTAATAATCAGCTTTACTTAATCATTTTGATACCTGATTCCTTAATACTTCAGTTATTCACGGAGAACTGGGCAGTATCTGTAGCTGGATCAAATGATGGCTCCATCCGTAATATTTAATTACACTGCTACAATCTTCACTATCACTTCTCCTTGCACACATCAAGTATCAACACCACTTAACTTGTCCAACAACTACGTGTCGGCCGCTCACTTCACTACTTCACTTCACTTCATTTGACCTCTTGCGCGCTCTCTTTCAACTCGAAACCAATTTATATAATATTCCTCATTTATAAGATCGTTTAGTTTCGATGAAAGTTGGTTGAAATAAATATTTTGTTAAAGGAAAGAAGATATTGATAGAATCAGCATTATAGATCCGTCACAGCCTCTTAAAGCTGTTGATCAAAACAAGCCGAAAGCGAAATCTGTAAATATTTTAGTATTGCAATTTTGTTTTGAATTTCATTGTGAATGTTTTGTTCAATTGGTTATCATTAAATACATGCATATACATATTTATATAAATTTAATGTACTTCTTGAACAATATTTTTGTTAAATATATGCGGGAAAGGGTTGCAAAGTATTTTCCCAACGAAAAATATTTCAGTCCTCCAGTTTCTACGTATAAACGATTTTCACTGTATACTAAATTGCTCCAAAAATATTCCATATAATACCGAAGGCATGCGTTAATTCGAAGTCGTTTCAAACATATTATCTCTTGAATAAAATAAGTACTTTATGTCAGTTGAAGTAAAATAAAGACCGAAAAAGACGCATCAACTGAACAAGAGCTCATCTACAAGAGCACGTCTTCCTTCGCAACAGAAACGATGCCCAACAGTTCGGACTACTTTCACCCATTAAGCTATTTATTGGAACTTTTCTATGCCAGAAAATAATTCGCAATGGTACATGATATCAAGTCTAATGATACATGCCGATACAAAAAGATGCGACTCCCCGCTGTTACGCAGCTGTAAGAAAGGGTGGGGAAGGTGTAAGAACAAAGTTATCAAATTTACAGTCTAACACTTTTAGTTTGCAAGTACGAGCAATTCAAAAAGCAAATTTAAATTCTTTAACCCATAAAGTTATAAAGAAACAGCAATAAAAGAGTTCATACAACAGAATCCGACATTGATCTTTATAAGAGAATGAAGTTTGTCAACAGTTTGAAAGAAAATTAAGAAATAGTTGTTTTTACTTAGTTTTTAAAATTTTCTCCAGAACTTTCTTTTAATGAAATGTAATTCGAGAATGACAACGAGGAGAATCTGTTCTTTTTGTCTTAAAATTCAACCAAATTTCATTTAAATTATTCTTAAATCAAAATGTAAGTTGAAGAGATTCTTTTTAATTAAAAGCCAAGTTTTAAATTAAATGTCGCTGTCGACACCTCTTTTCATTAAAGAATTTACGAAAATACGGACAGTAAGGAAATAATGTTTGAATCTTAAATGAAGAGTTGTCAAATTTTCATTAATTAAATTAATTTACAAAAGAATACATAATGAATTAATGTAAAAGAATATTAATGTAAACAGAGGAGACACATATGTATAGCAGAAAAGCGACCTCATTCACTCTACTCCTCCACGAGGCTCCCAGGTAGACCAACCATTTTGGTGGTAGAGATCTGTGTGAAGAACGAGTTTTTCCTTCTTTTTGTAACAGACTCTCAAAGGGTAGTTCTATACAGGATTGGAAGGGGAGGGTTACGGGGTTTATGATTAAAACATTCAGTTTTACGAACCATGCTACCTACAGACACTTAAATATGGCAATCAAGTTTCTTTTTGAAGTAAGGTGCTAAAAATGGGTTTTGGTGAAACTGGGAGGGAGCCTCTCAGATCATCTTCCGTTTAGAAATTTGTTTTCAATCAGAGAGTGAAACACAAATATTTTCAATAGATACGAAAACTAAAAGGTAGGAATGTTAAATGTAAATAATGTTAAAAATAGACCATGACATGTGACGCGGCGAAGACGGAGAGCTTGTGAAATAAGACTCACCAGTGCAGAGTGAACTCACAAAGATTAGAAAAAGAATATAGATTCTGTAACGGACTTTGGTTAAAGTAAAATAAAGTAATATAAATGAAGATCTTAAAAACTTCGGCAGTCAGGATAACTCGACCACATCCTTGCAGTTGCTGAGCCGATTATTATTTGCTACACAGTTGATGAAAAAGGGTGCCAGAAATGATGAAGACGCTAACGTTGAAGACACCATGCAATCTCTAAAATATCCATGACAAGGACCTAAGCAGCAGACCGTGGTAAAGATCACATAGTAGACTAAAGACCTTCGTATATTGAACAACAATGCATTCAGTAATAAACTTATTGTTCTTTCGTTATATTCGTGATGAAGCAGCAAAATACAAGTACAGTGCGAAGACAACAGGTCACATTGCGTATTCTATTAGAAAGTAACCAGTTTTGCACAATTAGCATTTATTTTCATACAATTCTTTATAACTTCATAAAATATTTTTCTGAGGTATGTCTTATCAAGATAAATTACTGCATAATATGCATTCCTTAATTTTCATTTTCCTGTGTCTCTATGCCTTCAGAAATCATTCGTTCCATGCTATATGCCTTTTCAGCGGTTTAAGGGTATTGTGGCATTTGAGAACATTGATGGTAGCGAGAGTTGGAAAACAAATGTATGGTTTATTTACGTCACAGCTATTAATTACAACCTATACATTTGCATTCAAATTATTCATAATATTGAGCATTCATTCGAGTTCAGAATATGCTATTTGTGAGGAAAAGGGTCACACAACAGTTCTTCAGCGTTTTCAACACGGACTCCCTTTCAACTCCATGGTCTTGAGACGGGGAAGTTCTTTCTGACATCCAGAGAATTACTCAGATTTCCGGCTCTTGAGTGCAGAATCAGCAGTTGAAGTGCACAGCCATGGTTTCAAGGACGATGACAGCGAAATATTGGGGATGCATGTGGATAGGAGCTCTGTTTTAACCACCGATTTTTCAGCAGTGTGATGCGAAAATGTGAAGTGTTGGGCAGTTTATTTCTCGTGTTCTCAAGCAAGCAATACATACAGTGCAGTACAGTTTCTGAGGAGACCTCTTTTAATTCCATTCTCGATAACCCGGCATTTTCATAAACTCGGCCTTCAGTTCACATTAGACAAGTTTTCGAGAGACTCAACTTGTATTATTATAATATATTTTGTGAAATCACTCCTCGTATAATTGTTTTATATATTCTACGGTAGGATTCAAGTACTTGAACCGAGCCTATAACTAGAAAAGTTTTGCAGTAGAGTGATTACGACAACTCTTCTGTGTTACTGCGTTCTTCCCTTTTCTTAAAGTGATTTGTCATAAATCAAGTAATCATGGCACACCAGCGTCATTTTGTAAGCAGATTCATTTTAGTAACCAGCGATTGAAGAAATGACGTTTGTGGAGCAGAGAATGAATATCAAATTCTGTGGAGAGTATATTTTGTATAGTGATACGGAAACTAACTCAATATTGAGCATATGTATAGCAGCGATACATTATCACGAACGCAAAAACTTTTGAGTGGCATCGACATTTCAAGGAAGTGGAAAGTGTCGAGACGTTAACGCTCTGGACGTTACAGGCTTCCTCCCGCTGAAAACATCCGAAAAGTTTCTGGGGCGGTACGTTAAACCGGCGTCAAACTACGACAGGGAGGATGCTGGAAAACGAAAACAGCTACTGCCTTCACTTTACTTCTAGTTCGCCCCTTGTGATTTTGAATATTTCCAGAACACTTACTCAAAGGTCATCGATTCCAATCTTCGGATGAAGTAAGTGCATCAGGTTAGTTAAAGCAAGGCCCCAAATGGATTCACAAATATTTCGATGATCATGGCAAAATGTATCGTTGCTCAAGGGTCTTATTTAAGGGAGGATGTGTTTCAGCAATTTAATTGGAAATATTTGCAAGTTATAGTCAATCCAGGAGTTTGAACCCTACCTTGTAATAGAATAAAGTATTAAATTCATTGTCATGACTGTCATTTCCGGATCCCCTCCCCAATGTCACAGTTGTTAAGAAGGTTCTATTTTTGACGACTGTATATGAAAGATGTGTCTTACTTATGCAAGCTCTGCTATATTAATCAACATTTCACATTAAATTCAACCAAAAATATCTTTAATAGCTTTTATCCTCATGACTACTTTATTTGAATATCCCTTTATTTAATAGTTCCCGGACAATTTGGTACAAGCAATTTAAAACAAACAATGCTTTACTGCAACAATTAATAGAATAAAATAGAAACTAAAGCAATATCATTTGTCAAATAAATGGAGTTTCTAATATTCAATCTATATCAATGGTTCATACATTTATATCATTCTAGCTTTTATTGAAAATTAAAGAGCAAAATTTCCGTAAAGTTAATTTCCTTTTTAAAAAGATGCAAAGAATAATTTTCTGAGCCAGTTTTGTGAATTAATTACCGATATTTTCTTGGATAAATATTTTAGAAACTCAACTAATAACAAATTAAAATGGTGCCGAGTTTCAAAGATGAATTTTAATTACGCTACTTATTCTTCTTATAGTGTCTGCAATTAATTAGCTTCAACTTATTGATTCGAAATTAATTTAATTATCTTCCATTGATTAATGATGTTGTATTCACCCTGTAATTAAATCAAGTGCGCTTTATATCTCTTAATTAATGCATAATTAAGCAAACGGGACACATCAACATGAAGACAGCATAAATGTATCAGTTGACTGACAGACATGTGATGTGAATGTGTATAGTATTTTATATCTGCTAAATTGTTGTCACATTCAAACGTAAAGTGTGGTAGGAAGACCATTCAGTTACACAGGTAAAATATAAAAATTCATAAAAATGGCGCCAGACATTAACTTAGGATCGCGCGCATTCATTAAGCAATTAATAGTTGCAGCCATGACTAGATCCCAATCCTTTTTACAGTTATTTTATTGTGGGATAAAATCGTTTTCAGTGAATAATTTAATGGAGAGAAAGTATACTTTCCAAAATTTAAGGAGTTTTCATTTTCTTTGAAGGGTGAGAAAAATTAATCACTGGCGTTAGAAGTTCAAATGTGCGTGACTTTAATAAATGGCTAAATCACAGACACTTTTCACTAATATTACAGGAATGTTATTTGCAGGCAAAACTGTTATACTGTCAACTTCTTGATTTTACTGTCGCTGCTGATCGACAATGTATGAACTTTTCTTGTTTTGTGTGACAGGGCGCAATGTGTTTTGTGCTTTTATGGACTTCATATTTTCTTGATGGAGTTCTGGGTAGCAACAGGGAAAAATTTCCAACTCAAATGTTTCATATTTATGGCTTTTCTCAAATTTACTTTCGCTATCTTGAATAACATGCATTATTTCTGCAGGTTCTCCCTTTAGCGATCAGTTCAACTACCTTCAATAGAGATCAAAGATGCCCATTCTTTTTCTTATATTCTGCTAATTTATTTATAAAACCACCATGCTAACGGCTTAATAAATCAAACCACCAAGTTGTTCTGGGGAAGCATAAACATGTTCATAGAAGTCTTTTGGAATAGTGGTCGCACTGGAACTCTCAACAAAACAAGAAAGAAAAAGGTTGCCTCTCAAAACAGGAGATGTGTGACAAATACATTTTAGACCCCATGAAGACTGTCAGACAGGAGGATACTATCAAGTTCATGTGTATCCTTAAATTAACCATTTCGTGGGCCTGGGGCGACTCTGTCAATCCCATGACCTCCCCAGGTTAAGCTTTTAAATATAATTTCTTCTTTTATTTGTTTCCCTTTTTGAGGGAAAACCATTCAGGGGGCAGCCGACAGATCAAGGGTTTTTACCAATTACCCTCAAGCAAATTTTGTACCAATAAACAGGTTGATGTTGATTTTTCCCAGAAAGTGCAGCCATTACCTCCCCACTTCGCTGGGTAATTAATTCATGGGACATCTAAAAGCTGAGTGAAACGTATCCCTTCCACATCACAGGTCAAGGTCAAACCCAGTTTGGTCAGGTCAACTCAGCCTTTTATCTCTTCAGTGGGTCAGAATTGGCTGCAGCTTGTAGAATTGAACTGGAGGTTCCCGTCAGACTGACCACTTGACCCGAAACGTCTGCAGATCTCTACTCAATAAAACAAATACTAGTCAAATTTCCAAGTATATGAGTCTAATAGTTCTAAAACTGAAATGTTTTTAATCTCTGTACACCCGTAATCTCAAACTCTCCTAGAGTCTATTTTCATAAAATTCGCTCTAGTGGTTTTCTATAACAACAAAAATGCTAACCAATTTAAGTCTGTAAGATCTAATAGTTCAAAAAGGTGTTTTCCCTTTGGCCCGCCAATGTAACCTTCCTTCCTGCAAACCTATTTCTGAGCAAATCTCTACTCATTAAAAACGTGTAGAGTTTTAAGTGTCAGTTAGCAATTCAGAAATCTCTTAATGAATATGAGTTTCTTTCCCCATATATGTTGATGAGGTTCAGATTTTTAATTCAGAATAACTTATAAGTTCAAAATGCTTCAATTAAACTCACGAAGATGATTACCGTTGTATTACGGTGTGTTCTTCGCGCACATTACCAAAACGCGAGTTAAAATTTGCACTCTAACAGACAAAAAGTATAGTGCACTTCTACTATTCGTATATTTGGATAAACAACTTTGAAATGAACATCGATTCGCTGGAAGACGATAGAATAGAAAACAAAACAAAGGCATGTTTACAAAATGGAAGCAACTAAAACAAAGTGAATGTCAGAAGCTTTTTGAATTCCGATTCCATCGCGAAGAGTATGGGAGTGTGCTGAACGCGTTACACGCATCAAGGCCTCAACATCTTCACACAGCTCAATGTAGAACTTTTAAAAGTAAAATGTCGGGGGCAGAGATTGTCATCTCATTTGACTGTACAGTAGTTTAAAATGTGCATTCATCACCAAGAGTTAATCTGTTTCCACGAATGAATTATTGTTTAAAGATATTGCAGAAAGTTAACCTAAACTGTAACTGCACCAAGTTCAAATTCATAGAAGTATTTTATTTAGAAATATTCATAATTCGTGATTCTCAACCTTATTTTGTTGCGGTACTTTTGACTATTTCAAATTTAGCGCTTTTGAGCAATAAATGAGTTGTTTACTTGTATAATTCACTAAGTAAAATAGTTTATGTTAGTAAAATAATATATGACAAGACATCAAAATGTTTGACCTTAATACAATTAATTATAAGTACACACATTTAATGGAAATTTGAGCTTGATGATTTTTGACTATTTCGTTTATATTAGGTCGTAAATGATAATGCCTCTTTCATTTGTCATCTACATTTAAAAATCTCGATTTTTATCTTATTTTTATTAATGGTGAAAATTCAAATTTCTCAAATAGATGTAGAAAATGTATCGATAATTTTAAAACTTTGGCTATTATGAGATAATCGCCACTAATTTTAATCCAAAATGAATTAATTATTAATTCCGAATGTTTGAAATTAAATCGATTATTACAGAGCAGGTCATATATCATCCACATTAGAATTTAATTCTTCCATATGTTTCCGTACACAAATGGATTACGAACCAAATAAATTTTATATCTATCTATCCATTAAAAATGTTAAATACCATGGATACCTAAGTTTATTTCTATAAACCGGCCGAATGATTCGGTTCCAGGTATTCTTTTCAGATCATATTAATATTTTTAATTTTGAGGCACTTTAAAAATTTGGCGTTGTTTATCGAGAGTTAAAACAAAGAAATATCATTAAAATATTAAAATCAATCACATTTAAACAATAAAATAATTTTCATGCAAAATAATTTTTAATCCATCTTCTGGATAAAACAAAATATGAAAAGCAATTGTCAGAATCATTTTGGATTATTAAAAATTCCAACGATTCCATATTTCAATCTTCATTCCGTATGCCCAGCTTTAGAACGTCTTCCCACTGACATAATAGTGGAATATTTTTCGAAGATATTTGCCAACTCAATATGGAAAACTTAAGAGAAGAAAAATCCAGGTAGAAGATTACATTCGATATTTACGTGTAACGAAACGCTTCCAATTTAAATTTTCAGTTCTCTCGAAATCAATCACCAGAAACAAAACAAAAGTCCTTTCCAACAACAGCTCTATTTTTCTTCTTAGTTTCGTTTAAGCAAAACAACTTCTCTATTTTTAGAGACTCAAGGACCTAAAATTTTCGAAACCTCTTAGAACAAAATCATATTTTTAAAAATATTCTGTAAAAATTAGTAAAACTAGCTCTGTATCTCTTGAGAGGATACATTTTGATGTGTTCAGTGAAATGTATTTCAAATTCATGATGATTTTCTAGATATTTTCAATATTTATTTAATTTTAAAAACTCAGCAGGGTGTAAAGTTTAAGAATAGAGGAGGAAAATAGCAATTTACCTGATCTTTGAAAAGTTAAAGTAAGATATTTTATCAAGGGAAAAACAAAACTAAATAAAATCAAGTGAAGTACAATATGCCATATTAATATTTAGCGTTGAAATTAAACGAATATACGATGAATTAAAATGACTTTTGATATGGATCCACACAGGAAATTTTCTAATTAAAACTAGGTGAATGTTATCATGCTTCTCTTGAATTTATGCATATCACTTGGACTCGTTACCGTAAATATATTTAATTTCGCAAATCATAAATAATTAGCGAAAAGGAAGATTTATTTGGAAACAAGAATGAAGGATGCAATTCCAAAATTACCTTAGTTCAAATTCAGTTTCATAAAGCAAATGAATGAATAAATAAAACAGGTTTAAAATGCAAATGTTACATGAACTGAAGTATTCCATGCAATAATTTTGCAGTTTTTAAACGTTACTGTAAAATCTATTCTGCTATTCATTAGAAGAGCTATGACTTAAGTGTAGATTAATAAAGTACGTCATATTCTACATAGAAAGATTGTGGTGAGACGACACCTGGTTTCATCCCTCTCAAGTATCTTTCTCTCCAACAGGAGACCTTTGAGCCTTTACAGATTAAACGGGCAATAATTCCTCTACACGGTGGGTCTTCAGTGACACGGGCCATGAGTTCACCTTCCATTGCCATTCGGTTAGCATGACCACAGAGATCATTAGGAGGAATGTTGAGGAGGTTTGTGCAAAGAAATCCACACAAATAATTTTAAATACTTAACTTGAAGCAATCTTGGAAGTTCGGAGAGGAAGATACACACTGAGGCCAGTATTACACAGCAATTAGCGCCACTGTATCCTAACTCAATGGCATGCAATGGGGAGTTATGGGTCGGAACCCTCCCAAAACCTTTATTTTCGATTGATTATATAATCTTATGTACGTAAAGAGTTAAATAACTATTTATTTTATTTTAATTTTATTAATTACTGCAAGTTATTTACTTAATTAATTTATTTACTGTTTTGTTCTCGAAATCTGACAAAATCAAAGAATATGTTGGGCGGCGTATTGGGCATGATACGAGAATGGTGGACTTTGACCCTGGACCATGAAAATTTCTGTATACTGTCATTCATATATAAAGGCAAAAACAATATGAAATAAAATAAAAATATTAAATACTGTTTCAGACTTAAAACACTGAAATGTAGTTATTTCTCGTAAGGATTTATTAAAATATATTTTTAAAAATTGCTATTCCATATTTTATACAAATCTGTTAAACAGCACGAAGGTATAGTGTCAAAGATGAGTCATTTAATATTAACTTATATTCTTTTATTTATATTCTTTTGATTAGCAGTTTTAGAATTTCGTATTACCATCAATCATTGCTTTTAATAAAATGACTTTCATCAGTGTTCCTCATTAGATCCTACATCTAGGCTGCAGCGCAGATGTGATATGTGATATTAAATTCAGATAAAAGCATAATGGATAAACAGTCATGAATACTAGCATAGTTCTTTCGTGCTTTAAAGTAAAACAACTAGGAATATAAACGCTGAAACAATTAAAAACATGAAAACAATTAAAATTATTTCAAATTCATTTCTAGCTTTTCGATTAAAATTTCAAAATTAAGTCGAAAGAAAAATTTAGTGCTATTCAGTGGACTTAAGGTCTTGAAAATTGTACTTGGAACAGCTAGTACAGTGTACTTGCTACACAGCTGACTACACAAATGCAACAACATGAAGGAAACATCAAAGTCATTGAAAGTATTGTATCCCTCTACAGTGGCGTAACGGAAAACATTTGAGCCCCTATAAAGTGGGTTTTGGGCCCCAGTTGGATTTTACAAAGTGGAAGTCAGGCTTGCCCCCATGATGCGGGGTGTATATTACTTCTGTCTCTATGCGATACAAATGATTAGCATTTTAATCATTTAATGCGTACATGATAGTGGCTTATAATGCCACTGGCATATACCAAAACAGGATGCCGTTCAGAAATTGGAATTTCTTTTCTTGCGGTTGTTTTACGTGTGCAACTTTTGTATGCCCAAGGAAAATACGAGCATTATTTGAGTTCAACCGAAGAATTAGTTGTATCTATAGACAAAACGGATTATACATCACTGATCGTGTCGTAGAAATTACCAAATAAGGACAAACCATATACCTTCGTCAGGGCACACGCACTTTTAACACCAAAATTGGATCAGTTACAGGTCCACGTTATGCATAAAAATAAAATAATAACTTCAAAAAGATGAGATGAGCATAAAGAAAATTAGACTTCTACATATGAGCCAATTTCTTTGGTGGTGTAAGTCCTTTTATATTTACCACTTTCAAGTAGTATGTTGTAATTCTAATAAACTACGTAAATTTATTGACAAAGTAATTATGAAAGGTACAGGTTTTATGGTAAATACTCATAATAAAAATATAGCAGATTACGTTGTTCTTATTGTCGTGCATTTTATACTGAGATAAATATGAAATACGAAGATAGAAAGACAAGCAGTACAAACACAGAAGAATCAATTGGCGTAACGAACGTTGGGCCCCACCACAAGTCGGTCTTGAGCTAAGCTGAATTTTACAAGGATTGCAAACCATATACTTGGTGTCAGTCGGGTTTGGCCCCCAGAACCTGAGCCCGCGGTGTGGGGGTGTACGTTACCACTAGAAGAATATATAGACTTTTATTACAATGATCCCAGCATACAACAGAAGGGGTGCGGTACTTTCTATTCGAGACGGAATCCATTTCAGGCGCAGACCGACTTCTTTCATGCCTTTCGACATCCATGCCTTTTCCAGGATGAACCCGAGCCCCTTTCGGTTACTACCAGTCACGCAGTTATTCACACAATATTATAATTAACTAAAGTTTGTCATAAATGGACTTACACCATTTTCAAAGGAAATGTCATATATCGAAATATTGTTTATTTAAAATGATATACCTATTATGAATTTTAAAGTTGCAATTCTAGAGTATTCAATTTTTCAAAGCCTTGGATGATACCTCGAATAAGTGACTTAAAACATAGAACACAACATGCGTACATTTCAGGTTTTCTTCGTAATAAGAAAGGGATGCGCGTTACACGAAAATAAAGGTAAAATGCAGCAGTATAGTTTCGCGTTATACACGGATTTTACAATAATTAAAATATGATTGTTTTCAACCCTACAAGACACCATTTGCACCGTTTTACAATATGCTCTGCTGAATATCAATGTATGAATAAACTCTGTTCCATCTTTCAACAAACGAAAACTTGAAACGTAACACTAATATCCCATCAGAAAATAAAACTTTCAGATTATATATAATTACTAAATGGAAATCGTATAATACAGTAAAATAGAGTGTAAATTTTTCGCGTGAAACCACATATTAACAAACGAATCTAAATAGAACTAAACAATTAAATGTTATGTCCTGGCTTAGGACCGGACTACAATTTGAAACATGCTTTGAGGCGTCATTCAAGTCTCGCCCCTATACTACTGACCATATCATATTCATCAGGTGTGGCAACAAACCTTTCAGTGAACAAGGGAAGGGGTTAACTCGAAAATCTTATTATTAATTTTAATAGGTATTCATTGTTCAAGGTCAAATGATAATTTATATGTGAAAATTTCGAATATTTATTTAAAAATTTTTGAAAGGAGGTGTAAAATCAAAATTTATTTCACTAAATTCTACTTAAAATTTCGGTGTACAGCAATCTTTTATTGGAGAATATCCTTCTCCTCTTACCCACTGATATTTATACAGAAGAAGAAAAATTTTATTTCATTAAAAATTTTTAAAATGTGGGTGAAATGCCTCTACAACAAGTACAGTAACAACGTTATATTAATGTGTTATTCGCATTGACAATGTCTGCGTTATAGATAATCGATGATAAAATTCATAAGTACATGAACACGTTTTTATTCACTTACAATAAACATAATTATTTACATTACCTTAAATTGCTTTTTAAAGTTATTACATTTATAATGCTACAGAAAAACCAGTTCGGATATATTTCTCCATATGATCAATTCCTTTTATTATTATTTAAAATGTTAATCCTACAAATTATAAATGCAAATAAATAAAAATCCTATTTCATTTTATTCCAAGCCATGCATTTTATAATCCAGTATGCACACAATTTAATCATAATAAATACTATCTCCACATGTACAATTACGAATAATGAATGTCGAAATCGCCAGAAACTACCTTCCATGTTTTGTTTTTCAATTTTACAGCACTATTAACGTTACACACACACATTTCACTCTAGAATTTGAAATAAGACAAAGAAAAATGCTTTTTCAATCAAATTTATATGAAGCAGATAAAAATTTAAATATTACACCTTTCTGGGAGGTCTCCCAACCTTGCTCGATAATTTCCCATTTTATCCAGATGTGGAAAAATAACTGTGACAGAGTCCAGGGAAAAATATGAAAACAAATGAGCCCTTCAAACCGGAAGCCTAGCCCATGTGGATTTCTGTGACTTGTGGCCTCAAGTACTCCATATTTTTATAAATAACAGGAGTAAAACCTGGCAGAGAACATCAGGACGAAGCACTACGCAACAAGCAACAGGCTTCGACAAAACACATGTGCTTTGGAAACTTACTCGAGCTAAAACAGCGATTGCTGAGCAAGAGGGTTGCTTTGGCATCTCTAATACCAAAGAAACGAAATTCCGCCAAAGTGTTGAATTGAGTTAATGTGACATATCTAGGTAACTCTGTTTTCGCTTATTTGTGAGCAGAGGAAGAGAAAAATCTATAATATTTCTGTTTCTTGAGGTTTAAATATGATCATGACGATGATTGTGCAAATTTATTTTCTTGTTTTGTTTTTGAATGGACAATAACGATTATTTCGATTTGTCATTTTGCTAAGTGTAATAAATGATGCAAATCAGGAAATAAATTATTTGAAATTTGCGCTCTTAAGATAAATTTCTTGAATTTATTTCTAGAAACAACAATTATTTTTATGTAATCAAACCTCTTTCGAATTTTCTATATAGCGAACTTTCCTAGACCAGAACAGTTTACGATTTCTTCGTTAATAACCTCCAATAACGAAATAGATTTTCGAAGAACAAACTTTTTCTTGTGTGATTCAATTATTCTCTCCTATTTTTAAATATTTCTGGACATTTCAGTTATTCTCTCTTTTATACATTTTATAGTGGTCATAAAGGAGTTTGGTGCATTGGTGAGTGAATATTAACGTCACTAATTAGCAACACGAGGCTTTTGGCGACGGTCCTTAATTTTGGAACCACTTTGGTCAAGTGACGCGGACGGCTTACCTGGTAGCACCCCTCTCTAGCTACCACACCACACCAGCAGGACGATTTTGAGCTCTCGACAGTTTAACGTGCATCGCTCCCCACGATGGATCTTTAGTGGTACTAGGATCGAACTCATGACACGCTAATATGATCCGATGCTTGAACCACTCAGCCACCACATTATAAAGATGTAGGGCGTATTATGAAATGATATTTTTCAATTAAAAACCTCAGAAAATTTACAGACTGTATGAGTAGTCCGTTTAAGACGCGTGTGGTAAAATGCATGTTTAGAATCTCAGTAAAATAATGTATGTTTAAAATTATTTGTATGCTTTAAATTAGAAAAATGTTCTTAAAATTCATTAATTTTAATTAAAATTAATGTTGAAAATACAATTATATTCCTCGATCTTCTCTCCCTTTTCTTGTTTCCCTTGCAGTTTTCTTCTTTTTGCGATGGTAAAGATATATAAAATAAATATTAATACACAAGGAACAAATAATTACTTTTAATCGTAGTGTTTATGAATTCGTTGTATTATATAGATTACATAAATACACAGACTTTAAAATTACGGCCTTTTCTCTAAAATGTTTTGTTTTTAAAAACTTCCTTGCATGTAATGGAATCTTTGAAATTTTACCCTTTAAAGGTCAGATTAAATCAAATTTACGCTCCTTGTTCGGGACCGATGTCAATACAATAACTTAATAATTTTGTTCGTTGTCCTAATGAGTTATCATCAGGACAACGTATCATTCCCATTTCCGATCCCATCCCGCATGTGACTAATTTCAGCTCCCATTTCAGATTTAGCATTAAAGATGAAGTTACAATAGTTCAAACTATAAAGAGTGGTTTTTCTTGTTTTTCTAAACTATAATTTTTAAATGTCTAGAATATTTGGAATTATTTGGTTGCTTACACTAAATTGTTTGTCATTTAAAGAATAAATATGTTTTAAAATTGTAATTTCATAGACTAATTTATATTGCAGTATTTGTAATTATATTTTATACATAACAATTTTAAATCGATACTGGTTATACTCATATAATCAGAGATTAAACTATTGAATAATTAACTGATTATTTCTTTTAATTTTCTCATCTTGTTTCAAGATAAGCATACTCCGCATTTTATTTCATCAAATTGGTACATGATTGGTTTTCAATATGTTGCTATAGTTATCAAAATGGTTCTGAATTTTTGTAACTATTCCTATCCTGATCCTTATAAAGTTTTCTTTAAAAACGAAATAAAAATCAATCAATAGATTCATTCTAAAATGTCATTTCTTGATAAAATAATCGCCTATGAATTTTGTGGTTTTCATTTTGGTCTCTTTTATTTTACTGTTTTGTTACACATAAACGTTGGTACGTAATCTATTTATAAACATGTTAACAACACACAAAGAACTGTTAATAAAATACAATTCTCATCTCTCCCTCTCATAGGTATAATCAAGTATACGATTTAACTATTCGTATTTCTGTTAATGGCATAACATTTCGCCATTTTATCAAGGTTATTCCATGCAGGCAGGACCTTGCCCATCACCTGGTACCTAATCAAAGGGCATTGTTTCAAATGATAAATATTGTAGGTTTTGTTTCTTTTTATTCTGAAAATTGGAAATCTATGCGCAAGGATACAAATGATTTTAATCTCACGGTATATTGAGCCTCTCAGGGTGTTAATTTTGTCTCGGTGTCTCGTAATTTTCTGAATATACTTAAGTTAAATTAAATAATTCGAATCTTTTACATTATTTATAAGGATTACGGTTTCAAGTACAAATGTTTGAAATATAATCTAATTTCAAAATTATAAGCATATGCAAATAAAAAGTACATAATGAAAATTAAATAATTTTGCGTTGCTACGCTATTTTCTAAAATAGTAACCTTTGATAGATAAAACTTTACAAGGATCATATCTAAAGAATGTATCTATAACAAACCTAAATTAGAATAATATATCCTTTGTTTTCAAATATTTGAAAATATTGATTTTAAAAATTTGAAAATATAACATTTATTTTTAAAAATATAATTTATTATTTTATTTTTAAAAATCACACTACAGTTTAATAAGGATCGTTGGCTTTGCTAAATCAACTTATTGCTGTAATTAAAGCTACTACTGTAGAAGATAGTAGCACAAAGTAAAACAATTATTCTTATTTTCCTTATACTTATAATTTTAAGATGTAATTGCATTTAAAACTTTGCACTTGCAACCCCATTCCTTATAAATAACGTATAAAAGATTCAATTACTAATTTTAATTTAAAAGTTATATGTATTTGAAAATTGTTTACATTTTATCCCTCTAAGAAAGTTAACACCCTGTTCCCTTTCTGAAGTATATTTGTAAACTAGGATACATAAGTTTAATGGAACTATTAATTTGGGCTAGCTAAAGGTTCCTAGGACTTGGAAATAAAAGTCAAAACCTATAAAAGGTGTGTCATAAGGTGTAAAGGTCATTGGTAATCGACAAAATTAAAGAATATGTTGGCGGCGTATTGAAGGCATAGTACGAGAACAGTGGACTTTTCTGACCTTGGATCCCCTCGAAAATTCCTGTGTGCTACTGATGAGGTTGTAAAAACGTATCAATTTTTAAAGTCTCCTGATAGTAAGCGCACCATAAAGCAGAAGACAGAAAAAGCTCAGTTGGATAAATTCGACGGATGCAGGGAGAAGAGCAGGGTTGACAGAGTGGCGTAATATAGCCCCACATCGCAGTGGGGAAAGCAGGACTGGGGACAAAACCTATGTTATGTTATAGTCTTGCAAGAGTCCTTTATAAGATCTGTCTGGGGCCAAAACCCTGACACAAGAGTCCTAACTCCCATTACGCCACTGGGTTATGTATTTCTGTACATTAAACTGGCATCACAGCTCATTTATCATATGTCACTTTCTTGCTTTATATTGTAAAAATAATTTTGTACGAGTTTAAATTATCTAAGCTTGCTTTTCTCCATTTTCCAAAATTCAACCTTTGTAATATTAAATTTTAAAATTGTTTTTAAATAATTTCCCTATATCATACTTTTTGAACAGAGGTCTACCATACACACAGCTGTAAAACTCAATCTAATATGATTCAGCGTGCCACACCATAAAAGTTTTGAAACAATTTGTTCCCGTGATAATGCATGCAAATTACGAATAGAATCAATAAAATAGATTTACAGTTATTATATATTAATTTTGAATCATTAAAGGTATTTGTCACTATACACAGCATAAAATATAAGTATTTCTTCAACGAAAATTTTAGAAAATCAAGGTGTACATGTATTTACGTATTTTAAACATATTTGATAGAATAAGAAATGTAACGTAAAATATAAGTATTTCCCTTCTTTACAGTTAAATAAAGATTTTAATGAGATCTAATGAATCACCATCTATTTCATATCACTTGAAATCTAGGGTATATTGTGACTTTCAATTTGACACGATTCTGAGCATTCAGTTATTAATTTCTTTGCAGACTTGAAAAATTGTTCACAGGAGGAAGATTTTTACTTTGATATGTAGAACCAAAGCGGAAAGTACAGTTCATACAATTTTCCCTCTTCAAACAATTATGATTAAACTCTCCAGCGATGACATTCAATATGCTGGCATGGCTGAAACTTATTTTAGAGTTATGTTTTCAGATTTTTCTTAATTCCTTAATGTTCATCCTTCTGAAATTTTTAAAATACAGTCCATACCTAAAAATTTTCTCAACTTCTATCTACTCAACAATTGACAAGTTTGTAAGTAGTGCTGAGTCACCACTGCAAATGGTACCGCGTGCCACATGGTAAATGGTACCACATTACCATAGGTTGTCGACCTAGAAGATCTTTCCGCTGGTAGGTCAATCGTAAGTATTATAATTAAAAATATATCCATTCTAAAATAAGATCAAACAAAGGTAAATAGTGCACAGATAAAATCGATTTTCCCCCTTATTTTATATGTATTGTATAATGATTGTTTGATATGTAAAAGCACATTTTAAAGGTAAGGAGGAGACTAAATGAGGTTCAGGCTTATTTTCTGACTTATTTTCTTAAAATTGTCATCGAGTTAGAGTATGTCCAGTTCGAATCAAATTAATGAATCTTGACTGCATGCTAAATATGGCCATTTAGAGCATTTGTCTGCACATTTATAAACTAAAACTTATTCAAATATAAAAATCCTCGCCAAACAATTTCACGACAAATATCATCTTAAAACAAGCTAAATGCAGGGAAAAGACCTCTAAAGTCAAATCTCAGGAATTTGTTCCTGAGTATAAAGGGCAAATCAGTTTCAACTTCCTAACTGGTCAGCTCTAACTCACTACGTTGACCACTAACGATTTGGTGATCTGCCTCTACGGAAAATAACAATTTCTAGAGGATTGCTTTTCCCCGCCAGCTGGATAATTTCAACTCGAGTGCGATGGACATCTTTTGCAGAAAAGTTTAAGTAGTGCATATGACATCAATTAGTTAGATTTAGTTATGATCTTGGTCACCATTTTAACAAATCCGAGTAGTTATATGTTTGGATTTCGGAAGATTCTACGTGAAATATGGATAAATATTTACTCCGTTAGAAAATAAGAAATGTTACAAAATAATTGAAAATTATGTGCCAATGAACAATTCATCAGTTTATCTTGTTTTGCATTCCACGTTTATCGCTTATTAAACGAAAAATTGGGGAAAAATAAATATAAGCTCTCTATATTAAGATTGATTTCGGTCTCGTTTCAGACATATATTCCTTCTTTATTTTTAGATATCAAAGCGTTTTGTTTTCTGTAGTTAGCAATTATCATCAAATGTTTAGAGGCCGTGATCACCTAGTGACCATGGTCACGAGTTCGAACCCTCATGCCACTGAAGGCCTACAGTATAGTAGGCTGATTCACGTTAATCTGGCCATGGCTCAAATCTACCATTGGCATGGTGTAGGTATTTTGGAGAGGAAGTGCAGCGTTATATATAGTTGACGTTCTCGTCGCGTGAAGGTTCAAAACGATAGAAATTCATTGTTTGGCTTAGTGGGAGGATTTTTCGTGTTGACGTTAACAAACACTTATCAGTGCAAATGTTTATCTTCCAGAACCTAATTTGTCAAAATTGTCTTCCAAACCTGATTGTCTGCCATTTATGAACTATCAGTATATTCTTAATGATTGTTTCACTTTCCTTCGATCTTCGTTCAATCAAGATTTTATTTCAAACAGTGGCGTAACATAAGCCTCTGCATCAAGGGGTGCAGGATTCGAGAGGCAAAGATTATGGTTTTGCATTTCCTTGTTATATTCAGGACCAAAACATGACTTTCCGAGGAGGGCCTAATGTCTCCGTTCATACTGCTTTTCAGAGATGGAGAAACTTAAACTATCAAATGTCAGATTTATATAAGATTTTACAAATACAGAACAAAGACCTATAGTTGATAAGCTAAAATGACCAACCTTTATTAATATATTTTAGGAAAATATCATCAAAAGCGGAAAAATTTGTCAATTATTTCTTTTGGGGTTTTGTTTTATAGCGACCTTTAAAATGAGTTAATTACACAGTCCCAATAACTGAATATATTATATGAATGCTAGAAAAATATTTAAAAGCGGAAAGGGAAGGAGAATTTCAAGCTGAAAGCAACGAAACGGTCCCGAGTACACAGAAGTAATCCCAAATAGAAATCGTTAATTCTGAAAACTGTTTATTTGTGCTGTGTGACCTTATTGGTCTTCATGGAAACTAAAATATATTAATCATATTTCCCTCCTTTTAGGAGTGCAAACGTTTACAATTTTAAGGTATTTGTTTCGACTAAATTCCCCTTGCTGACCACTTTGCTCGAAAATATTTTCTATGGATAATCTCCTTTTTGTCTCTGAACAACAATGGTTTGAGTTAATTTGCGACATTGTGGTTATAAATGTATATTAGCAGAATACTCAAAAATGGGCATATGTGTTCTATATTGAAGGAAGTTAAACTGATGAAACGAGGAAGAACCTGCTGAAATAGTACACATATTAATCATGTGTGAAAACAATTTGAGAAAACAAGAACATAAACGTTTGAGTTGAAATTTTAAATATACTTAAAGAACCCCATCAAAGATTATAAAACAGAAGTATGCCACAAGACACCTTCGCCCTGTCAAAAGACAAGCGAAAATTTGAACATATGCTATTTGTCAGTCCTCAAAGGACAATGAAACTACATTAACTAGATAAAATATGACAGTTTGCCTGAAATAACATTCTGTAATGTGATTTGTGTCCTTTATTAATGTCACATACATTTGAAACTTCTTGGTTCAATTAAAGTTGATATTTTTCTCAATTATCAAAAATTTTCAAAACGCCAAAGATCAGTAAGTATAGTTTCTCTTAATTCAGTTATTCTCAGATCCTGTTTTTATCATTAATACAACGAAATAATTATAAAAATTAAATTTGATAGAGACACCCCATGACAATGACAATTAATATCGATTGCGCCTGCTCCCAGGTTAAAATGTAATAGCTTCTAAGATCCTTCTGGATGCAATGGTCTTTTGCTCAATTAAATACCTTTTGTCTACACATGTGGCAATTAATTAAAAATTTTTAAACATTGTATTGCAAAATACCTCCATCATTCTCGTTTTCTGCAATTAAACAGTTAATAATGAACTGCACATTTAGGCGTTTCAACAAGCTCTCAGCATGGTATGTTTCTTCGTCCAATTAAATAAGTGCTTTTCGTCTTATAAATAACCCATATCTGATTTCGTGATTGAACACTTGTTTCAAGTTTATTGAAGACGCCGCTTTGCTTCAATTAATTATAAATATTTTACTATAGATTTCTCATTGATTTCATTAGGACATATATTCTGGTTAAACAAACCAAAGAGTAAAAATTTTCGATAAAAACTCATTTTTAAAAACAAGATATCAATCATTGGCATGTGAAGTAATTTTAAGCGCGTTTTCACATGTTGTATTTACAATAGTAAACCTAATGAACTTTTACTAACAGAGAAATGGTGTGTAGCTATACTTAAAATGTTTTTAAATTAAAATTTTTGTTAATAATTTAAATATGATTCGGCTCATTTAGGGCACAAATGAGTAAATGCCGAAAACCAAAGTCAATCAGTTAATTATTGGTTGAAAAGGGTACGACAAAATATGGAACAGAGACAAATTTGCGTCCTAATGGCGCCTTTTTACATTACATTGAAAACTAGCGCTAAAATTCTGTAGTCAAAGGTACTTGCCAATGTTTTAAAATTATACGCCGTTTTAAAATTTCTGGCTTGAATTTTATTTGTAAGGAAAATACACATGCATATTGTAATAATAATTATTATTTTATTTTTATGTTTATTCCTTTATTTTGATGCTATCCATTTCTCAGAATGCATGCATTTCAGGAAATTTCTAAATAATATTTGATGGGGAATCACACTTTCAAATTGCTTATCAAAAAGTTATTTACACAAAATTTACAATATTCTGTCCCCGAGGTACAAATATTACTAAAACTGTTAACATATATTATTTCAAGTGACTATAAAACATATAGTTCCTGAGGTTATGGCAGGAACACTTCACTAATCTAATCTTTATTCTTCATTAATAGGCGTGAGGAATCTCCACACACATTTTGCCCAGGGTTCAATAAAAATCATTTTAAACGAAGATTAATTTATAAGATTTACTTATTTATACATCTTTTTCTCTTGAATTTAAGAGCTATAAGAAAGTCATGTGAGAATTAAATGTCGAGGAAGAATTCTATAACTAAATAAAGTCCCTCCTACTGTATACATATGATGTCAAACTTAGAATTCTATTCTTCAATCTCATAGTTCGGAAATCTCCACCCCATTAGATGCTTGGTGTTATACCATATAGTTAAGAACTCACGAGGAGTGAAGGGCATTTTTAGAGAAAAATAGAAAATAAGAAATTTTGTCAGTAATACTTAGTTTTGTTTTAAAGCAAGATGACAGTCACTGTCAGACAAATGTTTTGTTTCTTATGTCATCTAGTCTCGACTGTCAGATCAAGCCCACAGAAATTCATCATGACAAGGAGCTAGATGTACCGCATGTTGTTAGCCATGTATGAGCACCCATTGCAGATAATTGCAGTTTTAGCTCGGTGAGCTCGAGTTTTAGCTATTTGAGGGAGAACCCACTGTGAAGTCAGGGCCTCCACCTCTCTCCTTCAATAACCTCGAGAGTTTTTGGCTCTACGACTTTTTAGGCAATGGCCCCAACCCCGGTCCATTAGATCAATGATGCAGGCCGTCAAAGAACAAGTAAATGATTTATATTTTGTTGCTGTGTTACATTCTCAAACTTCCAGTATGGTGGTGAGTGATTACAGGGTTTATTATTTTCAAAACCGATTTCGGCTTCTCCTGCATAAACATTCTAGGCCCACAATATCATATTAGTCTAGACAGGAAGAGAAAGAATGGGTGAATGACAAGAAGGGTCGAAAATAAAGAAGGATCATAAATTTTAGGTTCGTAAAGCCCGATTTTACAAGACAGTAAACCCCGTGGGAAAGGAAAGATCACTAGCGCACCTCAGGTTGACACCCGTACTCACTAAGAAGGTGAGCCACTTCTCTAAAGTAATGGCCTTCCTGAGGGGTCAGTATGAGTGACCAGTTGCAAAGCAATTTTCATCACGCCTCCTCCATACAATAACAATGTATTGAATGTAATAATAAATATAAGCTACGATACCAACATAATTATGCACCATACAAATTACCAAGTTAAGCATTAAATTTGTACATGCCACTTTTAAGTAAAATATTTTTAACTAATTATAAAAATATTTCTTCTGTTTGGCTTTTGTTATGTTTGCGCCCCACTCACGTGATGCCCCGAGGGCGATGCAAATATTGAGAATCACTACTGTGGTGTATTTTCTCGGGTTTGTGCGACTTTCGTAATCTTTATATTCCATGGTAAATCTTTCATTTTCGATGTTATTGTGGCTACTAAAGCATATTTAAAATAATTAAATTAAATTATTAAATCAAGCAATCTAAATATAAACAATCAACATTCGCCATCCGGTATAGTGGTCAATGAAACTGACTGCGGTGCCGCAGGACTGGGTTCGAATCCCGGAGAAGGCATGGTTGTATTTGTAATCCTTTTCTCTGTCGTGTTGTTTACTATTTATACGTTGGTGGTGCACGGGGTTTATAATGTTAAAGAAAAACAATCAACGTCCTCTCTAGTGCCTTACAAGACAAATTTCATGGAAAGCTTTACATTTAAAAACGGAGATCTGAATGCATCGAAACAAAAACATATGCTAAAATTAACTGTCTACGGGGTAACCTTGTGTATACCACTCGTCCTTTCCCCTCAGTGGGCCAAGGTAAATTATTAAACTGGTCGCTGTGATAAAATGTTAAAACTTTGTTGTGCCCCATACCATAATGAGGTACTACCATTCTCTTATCATGCCTTCTCAGGTTCGAACATGACCCTACGACAGCCGTCAGCGTCGCTAACCTCTAAACCAGATGTGTGGGCGGCATAAGATGAATTAATACATAGATAAAGTTTAAATATATGAACCATTTTGTTTCTTTGATATGAACAAAATCTTTGATTTCTTTATCGATTATTATTCAAAATATTCAAATTTAATGAATTTAATTCATTCATTGGTATAGTATTGAATAAAATAACCGTTGAGTTATAGATGCCTGTTCTTTTTACAGCAGGAAAATCCATTAAAATTTTGAGTGGGACATATGATATTTTCGTGGGAGAATTTTCCCGTAAAATCTCAAATGTTCTTAAGAATGTAAGAATGTATGACATAATTAATCATAAATAACATATTAATTAAGTAACAAGCGAAAAGCTACTTTAAAATTTGAGTACTCTTTTTAAACAATGCAATTCGACTAATTGAAGATAGAATATTCTGAAAGATGATCGTATTTAAAGTTTAATGAAGAGCTTCTCAAACTGTAGAACTCCTTGGGTGAGGCGTGATAATTCTACGAGGGTGCTGAGCATATTGAAAGTCGAAGCAAAGATTATTTTAAAGAATTTATTTAATTTTATATGTAAACGAACAAAATACATTCTGACATAATAAAAATAAAATATATGATCACACTGATTTAATGCACTTATAAATGTCAGTCAATTACAATGTATTTTATAATTAACTAGCTATGATGCCGTTTTCATGGGTAGAGCAGAAAATTAAACAAATTGAAGGATAAAGTTTTAATGAGTTAATTTGCGTGAATTGCAAATATAACAACAACAAAAAGCTTTTGCATATTTCAGCTGAAAGAAAAACATATTTGTTAAATTTTAGTCTGTTCATCTAATAGCTGATAAAAGGATTTTATTTATTTATAATGCCCCGCGACTCTCTTGTGGGTCGATTTTGAAAACATCTTCTAAGCGGATGTCTACTCAGCAAAGTCACACATTATTTACAAATTTTGTGTAATGAACAGCAAAATAATTAAATAACATTTATATCCTGGATGCGTAATACATTCATCATACTTTCTATTCTTTGTTTATGTTAATTTAGCAATATTCATAAACAACGCCGTTCCCTTATTACAATGGTGATTCAATAGAAACATAACAAAATGTTGGGCGATAGAGCCAAAGTTGGCATCATTTTGGTGACCATAATTTAGCTAACTTGGCAATGGATTGAACAGGTGCAGAAGTTGATGCTATAGCGCCACCTGGTGATAATTACAACAAAAGGTTACTAAAACCTTTTCCAAAAAGTATACACATATATTTGCCAATTTTCATAGTGATCGGTTGATAATAAACTCATAAAAACGCACATTGGAAATAAATTTTCAATTTTATTGTATTTATGGTTCACTATTTTGGCGATAAGGGCTTACATAAAAAGATAGATATTTGCTAAGCTTTTATGTACGTGATTTATTCACAAAAATTCCTAGGGTTTTGACAGCGCACGCCAGAATAACGCACACAGATGGTAAAATTTTACTACTCTCCTTACTTGACATTTATCGTTATATTTTGGACATTTCACAATATCGTTATAATTATAGCCCCTATGAATTATTTATTCTGATGTATAAGCTATTATTGTTAGTTTCATTAAAATCCATTAGTTGTTTGCTTGATAGTAACAAACATCCATATCAAACTTTCGCGTTTATAATATTGTTAAGTTTAACAATACTAAGTTAAGATACAAGTTTGATAATTGCCAGCGACCTTATGGATTTGTATTAACACTTGATAATTTGTACTTGTACGGTTGATAAGTTTGATAACTTGATGGTGTACGGTTTTATATTGGGTTGATTCATAATTATCGGTGTTTATATCAGCGCGTTTTCATCAGTGAAAAGCAGCGTTTTGCTATTATTTTGTGTAAAATAATCTTCTCTGTTGTTTTAGAAAATACATGTCGAAAACCATTGTCATTCGATGTATTATTCTCTGCAAAAACCGAAGAAGGATGGAAGCAGCACAGTCATTTCGTGATCTTAATGAACTTTTGGCAAAGGAACAAATGTGAAAGTCAGTGTAGGAGTGGTTTGCTGTTTCAATCGGAAGTAACTGGGTGGAGAGATAAGCCAGGAGAGGTTGGCCATCAGTTTCGACAATCGAATGAATCGTGATCGGATGACTGTAGCCCGATGTCAAACATATGGATCACCTCTAGAATCTTGCGCTAACTAGCTCGTGAATCGTCTGCCAAGCAAATGCGGGCTTATGTTAAGAAGTGGGCGACTAACGCGAATAACCGTTACCATGTTTTGTCAAATATTGGTATTAATTTTGTTAAATAAATTTGTTGAAAAACGCGGATAATTAGCCATCAACGGTATTTAATCATAACTGCTGATTAAAAATGCGTGATTCGCTCTGATACTCCGTTTACCACGTAGGCTCCCATATGTATGTGTTGTATTGCGGGGGAAGTCATCAACAGATCCTCTGAAATAAATAAAACCTTCGCAAACCCAGTCAGGTCCTTTTATTGTATTCCAGAACCTTCAGGAATAATTTTATGGATAGCAGTGCACATAAAGATCGTACTTCGAAAGACGTATATACGTCGAAATGAAGGCTTTGGCTGAGCGAGACGTTATACGCCAGTATTACTGAAGAGATTGAAGTCATATTGCAGATTGAAACAATTGAATACAAAACTTTTTGTTGTATGGAGGAGGGACAGTAGAAAATTAGTTGGAATATTGGTTCGAGATAATGAAAGTTTAGCTCTGATTTAATGTGTTTTGCGCAGCAACAATAAACACATGTTCATGGTTAAAACAATATAAACAGGCAAAGTTAAAACACAAAATAACGATTTGTGCTTTTAAGTTACAAGCATTAACCATTGACATATTCATTGGTTATTTATCGTTTGAAAAATCATATTTTAGTATCCTATTATTATGAAATATTTTTAAAAGAATCAGAATTGTGTAGGGCACAAAAATATAGTGTTTCGAATTTGTATAAAATAATGTAAATAATTTTATTTGGATGTATAATACATTTATATTACTCTATGTTATATTTATTTTGTTAAGTATGGCATATTCGCACAAACGCTGTCCCTTACGTTTTTGGTGATTCAATAGGAACTTGGCGAAATCACGAAGGCTGGCCAAGTGGCCATCCTTTGGCGACCAATTTAGGTGGACTTGGCATTTTGGTGGTTCAGGACCTATAGTTCTTCTAGAAATTAGTGGAAAATCCTCATTTCATGATCTATAAACGCATCGAATCTTTCTCAGAAGATCGCGAGGTTTATAAATAGAGATAGTCGCAGAGCGAGTTACTCTGTTTCGACTCGCGTTGTGAACTTGGCTTGACTGTAATTACCGATTAGCTCGGTATGCTTGTGAATAATCTTTTACTTACGTGTACTTTAGACACTGATAATTGTGTCTGACTGCTATTGAAGGTGTGAAAGTTCTTCTGAGATTTATTCTGCGAATTTGCTGCTTGAATCTGTATTTTCAATAATTGGATTTACAGCAATCAATTCTCATCGCTCTTAAGAACTGTCTTGTTCTTTGCGACTGATTCATAAAATCCTCGAACCCGATCAACGAAACAATATCTAAGTTCATATTGCAGATATCGATTTAAGTAAGGTTTACCTTTATCAATGTCGTATCGAAAAGATGGGCTTAGCTAAGGAAAATTATTTGATTGGTATATGGTACAATTTATACAAAACTCTTTTTAATGATTTGTACAAATTTTGATTGTCCTATGTATGCAATTAATAAATATTCATGTTCGTGTTCTATTACCTCAAAGTTAACTATTTAATTTTTGGATAAATTTAAAATTCATGAAGTGACTTTAAAAACTACTCTACAATAGTGTCTGTACACCCATGAAATTTGATTTATGATATGTCGAATATGCTTAGCAGTTAGGGTTCCATGATAACATGATTGATAAGCAAAATACTTTTAAGAATGCTATTTAAATTCCTTAAAAGTGTAAATTCTAAATGGTCTTTTAAAAATAAATATTGCTTTGATTAAAAATGCATGACAACTTTGTTACGTAATGTTAATACGAACTAGACTCAGTGGCGCAACAGTTCCTGGGCAAAGACTACTGTGCCTACCTCAATTTACATAAGCCTTAGGCCCTAGAGCGCATGCAGATGTTTCAGTCCAGTGGTCAGTCCACGTATTAATAGCTAAAAATTATCAAAGCATACTATTACAATCGTGATGGTTTTCTTGCAATTTATTCTTAAAGCAACCATTTGTATACCTCTTGAATCACACTGCTGTGTAATGCCTGGCATAAGTACTATTCTCTTAGCTTAGATCACTGTGAGTTCAAACATTAATTCATCAAGAAGAATTCATCACCAGAACATAAATACTTAATTCATCTTCAAATTTAGATTTTATTACGTTGTTAAACCACAACACAATTAAACAATATAAAATACACTAATTACTCGGCGATCAAACTATTTCACGCCATTTGTATCTGAAGCTACAAGTTGCCCAGCTGCCATCTGCTCCCTCCGCCAATTGTAGTTCTTCCTCCTCTCATTCCGAAGGCAGCGTCACTATATAGTTTTGTTTTGTCCGGCAGTCTTACTATTTATAATAGGTTGTCTAATTCGGCAATATTATAAATTCAGGTAGTACAACATTTCTTATCTAAAAGGAAGCGGAAACTGTCAAGTGAGACTTTCCCCTTTAGAATGAAATGAGAACTGCGTAAACATACAAGCAGTTGCCATAGAATATCAGGACGAGTTACCTACATAGAAATTGCCAGTGCTGAGGCAAAACAATTCTTTGATTTTTAATTAATTTCTATTTGTTGTGGGATGTCTAAGTAGGATTTAAAGACGTAAAATTTAGTACAACTCTTCAGAACAAGATTTGGCTACATGAACATATACAGTGAAAACATTTAACGAAAACTCTTTACCGGTTAATACGAAATACAACTTGGTCCCGATCAAACTACATAGTTTTCATGCATTCTTTTCTCTTAAAACGAAACGAAAATCGCTTAAAACAAAACATTTTCCTTCTAGAAAAGAATAATTCGCTAGTACAGCTCTACAGATGAAATGTTGAAAATTTTATCATTGGTTATCCTACTGTCTCATCAAAATTCGTTTTCAGTAGATGATAATGTATACAGCCCAATTATGGCGGACAATGACACGGAGTTTGTTCAAAGTTCAAAATATAGAGCAGATTCCATGACAAAAATAGAATAGATAACAGCTCCTGTTCCCGTCATCAAATAAGAACATAATGAAAATATCTACAGTTACTTAGACCCACTCCAATGACAAAAATAACAAAATGGAAGACATCAAACAATTTGTTGCCAATTTGATCCTAAAACGCCTAATGTAGAAAAATACTAGATTATTTTCCACAGAGTCAATAAATGTTTCATTATTTCAAAAATAACAAAATTTTGAAAAATTTTAAGTCCTTATAAATCTTTTGTTTCGTTGATTTTATTAAATATAGGCTTATGTACATACCTATGTATAAAGTATTAACACAATAAGCAATTTTGTTGAATATACATTTATTTATTGCAATATCCTTTCAAATGAAATTCTTTCAACACGGAAAAATGTTCAGTCCCTCAGTTTCATGTAAAACAGATTTCCCTGTATGAAATCGGCTACAATGTACGAGATCTGTGACATACACTAAAATAGAGGGTTCAGGATCACCCCAAGGACACCGAACACCCCTTTAATTTACTTTGGCCTTTAGTCGTGTTTTCAAAATATCTCCTTCTATATAAGAAGTCGTGTTCTTTCCACAAATCTCTTAATTGTACAGTACAGAATAAAACAAAAATTATAAATAATTTACCTAAATTATAAATTTACACACAGTCTCGCACTGCAATCATACAAGCTATTTCTGGTGAGTGAATGTTAACATCACTTTTCCTTCCCATTCTCGGAGGCTTTTGGTGATGGACCTCATCACATTTTGAACCATGGGTCAAGTGAGCGGGGACAACGTAGACTGGCACCGTCTCTAACTTCACTACACCATATCAACGGAGGACGTTTCAGCCTCGATGGATTCAAAATTCATCAGCCCCTCTGCACGGGGTCTTTAGCGGAACAAAATCGAACTCATGACCGCCGGTCACCCATCCGTCACCTTGACCACAGGCTACTTAGTTACAGCTATTTTGAGCGTACAGGTTTAATTGCACTAGCGACTGATCATCGACTTCAAAATTTGAGTCAGTAAACGTTTATTAATGTCGCACCACCCTTAACCAACTGGCAAAATCTGCAGATGCTTAAAAATATCTATATACAAGGATAAAGAGCGACCCATTCATTCCTCATTACAGAATCAACTTCATAGACACACAGACTTAAGGCAGTACTCATGTTTCTTTGTTGAGTATATCTGAACGAGTTTAGAAAACAACTCCTAGAAGGTTACTGTTTGTTACAGATTTTAAAAGAATTCCGTTTTCAACAGTTAGATCTACAAACTTAGAGATTTGGCAAGCATGTTTCTTTGTTTACAGATCCGCAAAGAAAAGCAGTTTGGCGGAAATCAGATCATAAGAGGGTTTACTGATATTACGAAGGGCGTTATAAATAAACAAAATTCCATTTTAATGTAGTAGAACTACAAAGGTGAAATTCGACTGGCGTTTTCTGTTGTAGTGAGATCTAGACAGAACGAGTTGGTGAAATACAAAACGGAACCAGGTTACTAGCATTAAAGATGAAAAACCCGTTTTTAATTACTAGACTTACTGATTTATTGTTAAATATATTTCTTTTAGAAAGCAAAGTCCATCAAGAAAGGGTTCTGGAAAATTGATGCAATTCTTGTGGCATATTACAGGTAAAAACCTTTTATTTTAAGTAAATAAACTCCATAGTTCAAATTTGACCTAACATATTTTGTTGAGTTAAGATTCTCTAAAATTGGGTTTATAAGTATGATTTAATTTTAAGAATAAGTTTAAGTTTATCCTTATTGGCAATTTAGACCCTTTTCTTTTATATAGAATGAATTATATTAATACTAGAAGAAATATTAGATGCAATTTTTCTAAATAATGTCAAAGTCATTGATAATTCGATCATCATTCCTTTAAATGATATTGGTTTAAATGAATAGAAAAAGACTTTTAATTTAACAGGTTCGTTTAAGCAAAGTTTATAACCATTTGGAGATCTCCGTATTTCCAGATTTTGTCCTCATTTCGGTTTTACTACAATAAATGCCGTGTTTCTCTAAGGTTTATCACAATAGTGAAAACTGAATAAATACACAAAAGCATCTCACTATTTATTACTATTGTTACATTCTCCGTAGCATGCTCAAACCTTCAACAATTTAAATTTACCTTTCAAAATGGAGCAAAACAGTAATATTTAAAAAGGAAAATTCAGTTGAAGAATAGTTTTCCTTTATAAGGAGAAAAAGCACCCAACAGAAGGTCTCTGAAAATGCAATTCATGTATTAATTATAAAGAGCATATAAAATGCTACAAGATTTCTTCGTCTCGTTTGCAAGTGTACGCCTTTTTACTTATTTTCTATCAATTATATAACAAATTAATAAATTTAAGAACATTAATGTAAGTAACATTCGATAAATTACGTAATCTACAAATTTGAGATCTAGAAACAAGAAATTTTAAAACACATCCTCGAAAATATTTATGATCCTATTTTCGCAGAGTCAATCTTCAGAGGTTCCCAAACTTTTGTCTCATATACCCTTGCCCACTTGTTTTCGGTTTGGGGTCGACCCTGCTGAACTTTACCGATTTATCCTTAAATGTCTTTTGACAGCTACAGGCCTCCCTCCTACTTTAAAGGCTTACGATTTCTTACTGTAGTAGTATGGTGTTTAAGATTTAAAATCGTGTTAATAAATTAAATTAAAAGTTAATTAAAAATACAACTGTTAAATGTACTAACACACAACCAAACAAAGTTTAATGGGAAGAGGAATCTCTAACTGCAATATCTCAAATTTTCAACATTTAGTATTAATCTTGTCTGGTTAACCTTAAATTCCTCTGTTAGTGTCAACTTTTTGTGGGATTAGCCGCTGGAAGCTTCTTCACACCAGGAAAAGTAATGAAAACACCTCAGTCAGGACAAATAACAAGGTTCTTTTAAAGCCAAAATTGCTGGCATCCGTTTCTAAACTGTAAGATCTTCCTTTAGAACTGTTTATTACGATTAGTTTCCTTGTAATGGGACATTTTGTTAATATGACCATATGAATTCATTGCCTTCTGTGACTACATATATAGTCAAATCATTCTCAAACCTAACTTCAAAATCTGAATAAAGGCACAAATGTTGAACGTAGGTTAAAACGTTCTGACAGATGTCTGACAAATTTAGAAAATTCAGGTTCTGATATACTTCTTTAGCTTAACTCCAGAAGCTGAAATGTTTCTTGCTTTAATAAAATTTAATATTTGTCACCTTGTAAATGCAATTAATTTCATTATATTAGTAACTGATCTGTTAAATAGGTAAATTTGGTTTCACATGATTATAAATTTTTATAAAATTAGTCACGGTTTAGTAAATGAGCCACTATCTTAGACCCCCACTTACACCTCATGGACTAGATTAAATTTTGGCTGGCGAAATATTTTCTCTCTCATGGGCCCTCCACCAATGCTTGTTCAACAAAATGTTGCAATCTTAGTATTTTGCATAGTACAAATGTGATCTTTCTCGCCAATAAAGCGAATTTCGCCTTCTGTGGCCTCCATCTCTGTCAAAACATGTGACGGGTGGGATTCATCACTTCAGCTTTCCTTTCTAGTTTCTCTAGGAGTCGCATGTGACAGTTTGTGGTCATTTCCCAACGATCTTTTGATTAACTTCCCGCAACTCTCAGCAATACATGG
>BMAO01023359.1:0-108481 GCA_019973975.1 Trichonephila clavata | reverse complement strand
TGAAACTGTTTTTAGCAGAATATATTTATCATTGAAACTTTAATTTTGTGAAAATATATAACATATCCGGATCTCCTGGATTAAAGAAATATATATTTACTAGACCATCTCTCTTTTTTGTTAATTTCTACCATTTGTTATAGTAAATAATTTCGCTTTTTTTTCATTTCTTGCTTATAATCACCTACATACTAAAATCTTCGAAATGAAAAAAATATACTTTGCTCTATTGAAAGGATCAATGTTGAGTATAATCGATAATTTCATGTAAAACTATCTTTTAACTACCCATGGGCTATGGTTTTAAGCTACCAAAAAAGTTGTAACCTGACACACTTTCCGATGCCTGCTTTCACCAATAATGAATTTAATTTTCAAAAATATGTTCTGTGCTATGAAATTCCCTGAACGTTCATATTGGATCAAGAAAAATTTATGCAAAAATTAAACAACTTTTCATCAATCAATTGATATATTAAAGAAATTTATACGTAATCAGGAGTTCAAGAAATACTTATGGAAATCAAATAAAGCTGAGAATTTCTAATTGAAAATTGCGCCAAGTTTTATCTCGAGGGCTGATCTTCATCATTTGGCTCTCTTCTTGGCATAAAATTTGGGTCAAACGATTTTCCATTTTCACACAGAATTCCATATTGAAATTTTCAATGCTTTTACTTTGTGCAACGTTAGACAATTTAGGCATTTAAATCATTTTCTCGTGTGCTTTTTGTGAACATTTGATAGATCATTATAATCCGTTCTCTCTCTCTCTCTCAGTTCATTAAAACTTTTACATAAACAAAAAATTCATATTTTATGTATTTCTTATTTTTATCAGTTTTTTTAAACTGACTTTGCTCGACTTTAGTATAAATTTTAAAACAAAGCTTAATACAAGCTTAGTTAAATTTATAAATGTCTTGAATTTCATTTTAAAAAATTGTAATAATCCTAGTAACGAGCCTCATTTTTAGAGAAAACGCTTTCCAATTTTAAACTTTTCATTTTAATATACCTTTCAATCTTGACAATAATGTCTTTCCTCTATTTTCTGACTATATATTCAAAGCAATTTTTATGCCATACAACTCTCATTCTTATTAAAGGTATATTTTTGGATATTTCACGGGAGAAATTCTATAAAATAAAAGCACCTTTAATATCTATCATAAGGCTTCCCAAAGGTTAGAAGCCTTTTTAGTTGTGGAAGAAGCTATGATTCTACGATATGTGACGTTGAGAAAACTGCAAAAGAAATTAAACGAATGAAATGGTCAATTTTATTGTAGTGAGTGAATGTTGCGTTTTATAGCGCAAGAGCCAAATTTGGCTATACTGCGCCACACATTGACGAAAACATAGAGAAAAAAATAAATAAATAAAATCAAATTAACGCATTAGAAAAAGAAAACTAATCATTGTTATTAGTAATGAAAAATAATCCAATCAAAAGATAGAAACAGGATATGGGGAATGACAATATGGAAGGTCAAAAATAAAAAAGATCATTAGAGTACCCAGGTTCGCAATTTTATTGTAAAAATATTTCTTATGCTTGCGAAAATTGACAAAAATCTAATTTTTAAAGTTATTAAAAACACAATTTTTTTTATTGGACATAATAATAGGTCCATAATTTACATAACATTTTTACACAATTAATAGTAACTGTGACTAAGCATGACTAGAGAGAGACTAATATGTTCATTAATTTTTTTTTATGGCAACTCCAACTTTTTAACAGTATGCTTCAGTCTTAGATTCTTTAAAAAGATTCTGTTTTTTCAAAGATAATACCGAATAAGTTTGTCTGGTTCTAATTTTTAAAGAAAGATAAAAAAAATAGTCGAAATATATACGAAGGCTGTTCAGAAAGTATCGATACTGAATTTATTCTATTTATTCGAGAAAACCCCAGCGGAGGGACTGTGCGCATCATGCACGCGCATATTTCACCTTGTTCACAAAATTCGGCAGGTCTGTACAGCGCCGTTCAGTCACACTGACTTCTTTCACGTGGAGTGTTTGCGTGCGTTCGTCGAAAAAGAAAATGTGTGAAAACACGGATTAGCGAATCTGTATCAAGTTTTGCTTTAAGCTCCGTAAAATGGGCACCAAAACCTACGAGATGATGAAAACAACATTTGGAGATGAGGCAATGAGTCGTGCTCGGGTTTTCGAGTGGTTCCGGCGATTCAAGGAGGGTCGTCATCAGTGAACAGTGATCCCCATTCTGGACGCCCATCCACCTCTCGCAATGAGGACAAGATTGCACAAGTGAAGGCTGTGGTGCTGATTTTTCCTCTTTCCCAAGATCAAGAACACCTTAAAAGGACACCGGTTTCAGGACATTGAAACAATAAAAACAGAATTCGACACAGCAGCTTCAGGCCATCCCAAAGTCTGAGTTCCAGAAATGTTTCGAGGACTGGAAACATCGTTGGGCCAAGTGTGTTACTGCCAATGGAGCATATTTCGAAGGAGATTGATTCAAAACGTGTTTATGTATGTATGTTTTGCATAATAAATTCAGTATCGATACTTTTTGAACAGCCCTCGTATAATCTAACTTCTGTGAACTTTAAAAAAAATAATGTACGTAATCCAATACGAAAATGTCTCACACATCAGCCTCTGGGATTTTTTTTCTATTTTCAAAAAAATTATTAATAGCAGAGTGGAAGAATGATGAGGTATAAAACACTATGCAAAGGATGAAAGAAAAAATGATTTATAACGAATGATGTACTGTTAAAGTGACGTCCACCGTAAACGACCCACATGTTTGCACCTGTCGCCAGAAGATGGATTATATACAAAAGCGGGACAAAGAAATTATAAAGCCATTCAAGAGACTTATTGATTAAACATCTGCAGAATAGTGGTGTAAGTAAGGAGAAGATTTATGTGAGCCGTATTGATCACATAAGTACACTAGAGCTACGAGTTGTATTCCGCAGATTACATAACTTCAAGTTTATGATATTGATTGTGGTTAAAACGCATTCATTCGATTTTATAATGTATTCCACATTTTATCAACTAACCACATAGAATATACACCGCATTATTTTAATATTTCTTTAAGCGACAGATTTAAAAATAATTTATCTAGTGCACAAACTAATTAACAGTGTTCATCCCTTGAAAAATGACTTGGAGGTTAGGACTACTTTTACAATCCTTTTTTATACACAATAATTTTGTATTTTTGTAATTTATTTCTCTGAAAAACTCTTTTTCCTTTCATTACAAATGTTTTATAAGAAAAGCTACATTTTTTTAAAAAAATTTGTGAGTGAATCTATTGTTGAGGGATCTGTGTTGATCTCGTAAAACAAATACCACATAACAATAACAGAAAAAAACAGGAAAAAAAATCATAATATTTTGAATCCAAATCAGCTGACTGAGAAGATACGATATATAAACATTTATTTTTTCTTCTATAAGCTCTGTTCAAAGCGTTGATCAATTTTTGTGAGTATTACTCAAAAACGGTAATAATAAGAGGTAATGGCTTCAATAATTGTTCCCTTGTTATCAACTGATAGCCGCGAGAATTTCAAACTTCCACTTCGTATCACATATTAAAATCCTCCATATGTGAAAACATGTGTTCTTAAAAGCTCATTCGAATGTTCTTAATTCTTAATTCAGATAGATAATAGTAAATAGAGTCCTTTGAAGCATTAACTTTGACATCTTTTGAACAATACCATAGAATAAAATCCGAGTGAAATATATGCTTCTTCGAAAATATGTTCCCTTTCAATTCCAGTTTTAAATAATTAATTTCAATGTTACGTAACAATTTAATTTTTCATCCTAAAATAACTGAATAACTTTTAAAAACTCTCATGTGAAATAAAAATTACTCACCTTAAATTTCAGTGGAAAGTTGACATACTTCGACTCCACCCAAAGTTGAAGAGTTAAATTTTTCTTCCCGAGACAATCCGGCACGGAGTAAGAGAAGAATTAGTTGGAAAGCTAAGCTCGTGCGCTTTGGCGCCTTCCGTCGCGTAAAATTTTTCTTGTGCCGCGAATCACGATTCTCAGGTCGTTCCGCCGAATGCATCGATCGGGTGCTTGCGTCATCGTCACACCATTGCCCCCACCAACATTCTTCCATTGATTGGATTGGAGGAAAGGCTTAACTACTCTTCTTGCTAACGACGAAATATGGTACTTTACACTTCGTTCAGGGATCCTCCTTTCTTTTTTTTTTTTTTTGGGAAGGAAGTAGAAAAGAATTGAGAGAATTTTTTATTGTTTTCAACCGACGCTTTGTGTTGTTCGCTTTCTTTTAGAACGAAATACTGGATTTTTATTTAATATTTAAATTTTCTTTTTCAAACGAGATAGTAAAAGTTTTATTCTTATAAAGAATTTATAAAGTGGCGTATGAGTCTTTCTATGAATATGTTTAATGATTCGTTATTCTAATTATCTTGAGAGGGCATTTCTTTAATTCACCTTGGTTCTCAACTCTACACAATATCACACTGTTCTTAATTCTTTTATTTACACGTTAAATGGAAATATTGCATTAAACCTTAATTTTTAAAAATTCCCCATATGCAAAATTTTGTAGTGAGCGGACGCAATATTGCGTCATCCACCAGATCCGAACAATTGGCTTGCAAATATTAAATCATGTGATTTTTAGAATATTCTAGAAATTTCATAAAAGTTTTTGGAGTAAGAAGAAAGAGGATGTTTCTTTCCGTTCTGAGCTTTCCCCACACTTTTCAATGCTGTCGCTGTATAATTTTGATGTTTTGTGAATGTGTTGCTTCTGTATACAGGGTGATTATAATTAAAGTCCCCCTCTCAAAATGCTGTAAAAAAGAACTACCAAGTAGAATAACTTCAAATTTGAACTAAATATACTTGCAGAAGGGGGGGGGGGAGTATGGCATAAGAAAAAAATCCAAATTGTATCAATAGATGGCGCTGTAAGCGGCATAACGAACGTGATTTCGGCTACAAGTGTCCTTTTGAATGGAATTGCGACGGCTCGGGCATGAGTTGCACATTAAGCTAACTATACTGCTCAACGTTCATGAGTGTTTTGGTTTTTTGACGGATAAAATGACTTCCAAGTCATTCGATAGTTATTGCACTGTTAGTGAAAAGCCCACCCACCACAGCAAGGTAGTGCGATATTGGATTGAAAAAATCGATTTTTAATTGTCCTTGGACCAATCACCGCATATAAAGCAACAGTGAAAACGCCAATGATTTTTTTTTTCTTATACCATACCCCCTTCAAGTACATTCAGTTCAAATTCGAAATCATTCTGATTAATGCTTCTTTTTTACAACAATTTGAAGGTGGGACTTTAATTACAATCCCCCTGTATATATGTGTTTTCTTACATGTTAAAGTTAATGCCAAGAAGCGAAAGTATCAACATCGTGTTTTTCTGAACATCAAAAAAAATATTAAACAAATTAGAAACTTAAAACATTTCAGGAAAAATAAAGTACACAAACCTCTTTGTCGACGAATGGCAGAAAAATATTACAATATATAATCGCACGGAATTGTTAACTAAGAGTATTCTAATCAACTCAAAAAACACACAGATTTAAGATCGAACGATGAATAAGACTAATTTTTATGTCGCTAATGTTGCCATTCTGTCGCATAAAAAAGTGACGATTACATTATAACCGAATTGATGAAGTGTATTGGAAATTCTATTTTTAACTTAATCGTATCGTAAAAATAATTGTAATCGCCACGTGCGCGTTGAGAATTTTATAGAAAAGTGAAAACTATGCAAAAAGAATCATTTGCTTAAACAAATTTTTTCTAAAATATAACGAAAGAAAACAAATATAATGAAAAATTCAGTGTGTTTGCTTGGCAAACATTTAGCTTACAAATTTATATATAAGTTGTAACAATTTTACAATAAAATTAAATAAATGATTCCCAACAAATATCTTTTTTTACTCTTCTAGTACAATCCTGTTTTATTTTGACACAGCAAGTGATGACTAACCATAAATATCATTTTTTTCCGTTGATTAATTCATAAAAGAGGAAGGGATTCTGGGGATTTCTTTTACTGAGACTAGATTTAAAGTTATTATTAGCGTTAAGTCCCGTTTCAGAAAATGTAATAAATAAGAATTTAAATGTTTTTGATATGGAATAGATCGCATTGACACTAAGTACGTCAAGACATCATAAAAAAAAATTGTCCAAAGTCAATTAAAATGCCTGAATTCACTCTTCTTGAATAATTATAATTCAAGACGACAGTTAAAAATGTCGAAGTAAAATCGAAGTTCTATAAATTTTTGTGTATATACTATTCATATTATTTTGATAAAGCATTTGAACATAATATGAATATAGCACATAATAGGGGTCTGCAACTTTTTAGCTGCCGGCGTGCCAAACCAATCAACCAATATGATTCAGCGTGCCACACGGGATATTTTTGAAACAATCTGATTCCCGCAATAATGTAAGCAGAGTTAGAGAATAGAGATCAATAATATTCGTAGGCTTACAGTTTTATTATATATTTAAAAAAATTAAAATTGTATGTATTTTATGTATTTTTAAACATATTTATTAAAATAAAGAGCTCTCTAACACGAAATATATTTCCCTTCATTACAGTACAATAAAAATTTTAATGCGAAAGTAGTGCACTTGCACCGCTCTACTTTCATATCGCAAAATCAGGGGTATAATTCAATTTGACACGATTCTGGACATTCAGTTGTTGAAAAAACGTTAGTGGACAATTTTTTTTTCACTCGAAATATTTTTCATATGAGGAAAGAATTGTTCCCATAGATATGTAGAACCAAAAGCAGAAAGTAGAGTATGTGCAATTTTCTGTCCCCCTTCAAACAATTAAATCTCTCCAGAAATGGTATTCAATAATTTGAAAAATAGTTGCAAATTTATCTTTAGAGTTATCTCTTTCAGATTTTTTTATAATTCAGTAAATGTCCATATTTCTGAAGATGTTTGTCAAATAAACTCCCATTACAAATTTATCAATTTTCATCCACTCAAAAATTAACAAATTTGTAGGGTGGAGCAGAGTGCCACTGAGAATTGTACCGCGTGCCACATGTGGCATGCGTGCCATATGTTGCCGACCCCTGGTATATAACATTAGATTACTATAAATAACAAGTGTTATTTATTTATCTGTTACATTAACTTTTTTTTCTCACAAAATCAAATATTTTTCAAATCAAGTTCAATGTTTTACAAATTAGGTTTCACCAAAAATTACTTCCTCAAGTTATTATCTACCACAATACATTGGAAATAAGTGTAAATGAAAAAGTTCGGAATAATTACTCAAATTTAAATGATAATTTATAAAAATTACTGAATTGTGAAATTTTTAAAAATTTCTAAATTGTGAAATTTTTAAAAATTCCTAAATTGCAAAATTTTCAAAAATTCCTGAATTGTAAAATTTTTAAAAATTTCTGAATTGTAAAATTTTCAAAAATTCCTGAATTGTGAAATTTTTAAAAATTTCTGTAGAAGTGCAATTTTTCAGGGGATTATTTTTGAATCAGCTCAAAATTTTAAAGGAAACAGACCCAGTGATGCTATTAATAATTCTTTAAGACAACACTTTTTCGGCTTTCAATTGGATACGTACAACTGATACATAGTGAAAATACAACTGATGGCAATTCTAAATTCCAGATTTGAAAGCATTCACGCATCTTGCGACATTATTCTATTGTCTCCAAATAGGAATTAATAAATATTCATCTTAATTCACCTTACATCGAAAATATTTACGTTTCAGCTGAAAAACAACCTATTAAGTGATTGCTATTGTCTTATGAGTGCCCACTGCGTGTTTTAACTTTCTAGAAGCAGTCTGCAAGCATACCACTATCTTCTTTTAACGGTTTTCTAAAATTAAATTATCTCAAACTGGTCTTGCATGAGTCATCAGATTCCAGTCAACTACCGCCTTTTAGAGCGAGATTGCGTCTTCTTTCACAATCTGTATCTCTATAAATTAGCAGAGGTTTTACAAAAGCTTTTAATAATTTGCTTTAAATATTAAACAAACAGTTAATGATATTTGATACTTAAGGCTATGCCTTTTTCAAAAAAAATTTTTAGAGACAGTAACAGCACAAATAATTTATGTTTTATATTCAGATAATAAAATAAGTTTATTCTGAAAGTAAATAGTCGATTTGTGACCAGCCATTACTTTACAATTTTAAAAATTAAGAATTTTTGAAGTTTTTTCTAACTTTTATATAATGCTCATTTTTTAAACTTTCAGTCATTTTAAGTGATTTATGTTTCTTAGATTATTGTGAACAAAAGTTAGCAGGAATTTGAAAATCTATTCCCTTGTTGATTTTTAATAATTATTTTTCTAGCTAAACCAGGAAAAAACACAAAATTTTTAAAAACATTAATTTTAGCATTTTTTAAAAAAATAACTAGAAGTCTCAGCCCTAAATCTATACTCATTTTTATAGAACATACGTTTGGAAGTATCTCCAAAAAATTCAAAATTCTATCTTAAACAGAAAAAAAAAGCCATAAGGATTAGAAAACACTTATATCTTCAAAATTAAAAGTCCGAGGAAAATGCATTTAAAGTTTGTAAAGGCATAAAACAAAAATTTATAATGCCCTTAAAGCTTTAATTTATTAATATGTTATTTTCCAATGTGTGTTCTACACTAAAACACTACTTTAATTAAATATCACTGAAAATAATTTTTTAAAATTCAAAATATATTTTTGCATAATATTGATAGCATTTGTTACGACGACAGTTTATTCAACTTAATCTTAATCTAATATTTTCACAAAAGTTTTGAAGCACAAAACATTTATGTACAAAGTAATAATGATACTAACTTAAGCTGTAAATAGCCAGATTTGTACATGAAATTTAATTTTTTTCAGTTTTAAATCGGAGCAGTTGGGGAACTTTTAGTTCTTGTTGTTCGACTTTAAAATAGTAAAATATAGTACTACAATATGTTTATTATAATTTATTTTGGTACATCAAGGAAATATTCCATTTTATCTGCAATACTTGAATTCAGAATACTTGCATTTGGAAGTCTAAGTTCAGTATCTACTGAGGACTGATTTTTAGATGCATCATTTTCAGTAGTATTCCATCTCTTCGAAATATTAATTCTCATAGCAACCTGAAAACGTTTTGCCATGGCATTTTCTCAACAGGAAAAATTAATCATAAAGCTTCTAAATTATATAAACTATTTTTTAAAGCAAAAGTTGGCCTTGAAATCAATCTTAATTAAGTAACTAAGAGAACTAGAAACATAATCAAGCAGAAATTATTTTAGTAATGGAAATTAGAATTAATAAACATTTCTCACTAAAAGAATAGATTGTACACAAAAATATTTTTAATGAATTCAATTTAAGAGTGGAAAAATGCTTTAAAATGAAACCAGAACCAAAGCTCAGAAAACTTCAAATATCTTAAAAACTAATTAGTTATCAGATCTGAAATTCGGTGGCAAGTTTCCCAATACTTGGGTCACCAAGAAAATGCAAAAAACTTCTACAATATTTAAATTTGTAATGCACTGTGTAGCCTTAAAATACATTTTCGCAAAAAGAAAAAATTGACCGGAATGTCACAGATCAAAAAGCAAATATCGAATAAGCCGCCCATCCGGTATAGTGGTCAGTGAAGCTGACTGCGGTGCCGCAGGGACTGGGTTCGAATCCCGGAGAAGGCATGGATGTTTGTGTTGTAATCCTTTCTCTTCTGTCTGTGTTGTTTACCCCCGTGTTATACGTTCGGTGGTGCACGGGGTTTATAAATGTTAAAAAAAAAATATCGAATAATTGTCCTTAACATAAAATGTATATAATTCAGATTTTACTAATTGTCGTGACTATTATTTTGGAAGTAATTGTTTCAAATAATTTTATTAAACTGAAAATAGATTAACGTTGCCGCCAAACGATTTCTACTGTGATTTTTTAAAAAAAAATTTTTTTAAAGCTTTGCTAAACTGGCATTAGTTCTAAAGTTTAGAATTTGATAATAGAGTTTTTTGCAGAAAATTTCTTTTAAAAAGTACATATTTTTCAACAATAATAAACACACATACGTAAGCAAAATACACTTGATTCACAAATACACACAAATAAGAATTTTTTTTCTTTAATTTTGAAAAACTTTGTGAAGAATCTTAATACTTGAACTTTACTCAATCGTTAAATTTTAATTTTATACAGGCTTAACACGTAGAACAACAATTTAATGGAGATCACGTGATTATATTTATCATGTGACCGTTATGAATGTAGCCCATTGGCGGTAATTTAATTTAGCACAGATGTCGTCAACCTTTTTTGCTGTGGTTGTGCTAAACCAATCCAGCAATATGATTCAGGGTGTCGCACAGTAGGAAATATTGGAAACAACTGGATTTCCTAGTTAGATCAAAAATACAGATTTGGAGTTTTAATATATATTAATTACGCATTTTTTTTAAAGATACTTATTAACATAAAACTCTAAACATAACTATTCCTTCACCACAAATTTAAAAAATTAAAATAGTACATATATTTTGTATTACGTATCTGTTGGTACCTTGTACACTTCCGCTATTGTCGCTTGTCGCGCCCCCTTAACTTATTACTTCTACGACTTGACTCATACCGAGCGGACGTATCATCCCAGTCGTACGAAAGTGTTTCTTTGTCTTAAGAAAATTTAATTCCGAAATATATTGATAAATTGTTGAAATTGTTCACCTTATGTTGTTGATAATAAATCTATGTTTGTTTTGGATTTAAGTAAATTTTTCTCTCATATGAATATCGACGCTGATTTTAATGCAGGCATCCCTCCGCATTTATAGGTCTACCAACCCCTGTTTACATTTTAAACTGAATTATTAAAGTTGTGACGGGTGCTTACGCGTTTCACTAACCTTCTCTCAAATCTTTAAATATTTTATTTATTTTAACCAATCTCCCCCGAGAGCCAAAAGTGTGACTTATGCAAACAAGATAGTTTCGGGTTTAGAGAGTTCGAAAAAGATATAAAAGAAAGAAATGAAATGAAGAGAGTGAGGATGACTACGAGGTTGATTAAGAAGGAGATTCTGAGAGATTAGTTTATCTAGTGGAAGTATATTCGCCGGGAGAAGACTATTGAAAAAGGTTCATTAATTCGGTTCGGGACGGAACTAAAAGATATCAAAGATTGAAGCCGCTCCTTAGAGCAATCCAGTATTAGAAAAACCTGCCTTAAGAAAAAAGTATCAGGTCAGTTATTTTCATAAATTAGATGTAAATGCGTAGTTTGATTGTATACGTTATTCTCCGTGGTTTCAGTTAGTATTCCGTCGTTCATAATCAGATTCTTCTCGCACTCCACTGTAATTTGTTGTTCTTATAGTTTGAATAATATTTGTGTATTTCTCAATTAAGAAAGATAAATAAATAAGATTGATTTATTAATTTAATTGTAATTAATTATGGATCCAACATATTCAGATTTAGATAATATGCGAAGGGGAGTTAATAATCATAGGGGTAGTGAAAGGCTACGACAAAGTAAGAAATAAACAACATTTTTACAAAGTATAAGTATTCCTTCAATATAGTTTAATATTTTGATGCGAACGTTTTTTGTCCTATCACCTCTCTATTTTATATTGCACAATAACCAGGGATATAATTTCTGACTTTATATTTCACACGATTCTTAATGTTCAGTTGAGTCCGCAAAGAAGTTGTTAAACAACTTCTTTACAGTTTCAAAATACTTTTCACGTGAAAAAATATTTGTTCACATAAATATGTTGAACCAAAATCGGAAAGCAGGGCACCTGTAATTTTCTCTTCAAACCATTATAAATCTCTCTAGAAATGATATCCAACATTTTAAAATAGCTGTCGATTTATTGTTACAGTTACAGTTACCTTTTTTTAGATTTTTAATTATTTCCATAAATTTTTCTCCCATAATTCTGAGAATGTTTGTTCTATAAGCTCCATTTTAAAATTTTCAACTTTACTCAAAAATTGACTAATTTGTAGAGAGGTGGAGAGCAGTGCCGATTTAAGCTCATTTTGAGCTCTGGGCGCAGAAGATCTTCAGGCCCCCTTGGGACTGGCAGATAGAAATTTATAACCAAAAAATCTGATTGCCCAGCTTATTCGGACCTTTCCTGGCAGTGGCTTAACGTACACCCCCGCATTGCGAAAGGGGGCAGTGTTCTAGGGGGCCCAAAACCTGACTGCCACCAAGTGCCTACCTTTGTAAAATCCAACTTGGAGGCCTGAAACCGGACTTTGCAGGGGGGGGGGCTAAATGTTCTCCGTAACGCAACTGCTTCCGGACCCTAAGCGCTCAATGGATAAACCAGCCCGGTTGTCGAGTGCCTCTGAGAATTGTACCGCGTGCTATAGATAGCCGACCCCTGATTTAACAAATTGTGTTTTAATATAAATCACACTATAAATTAAATGCAACAAATGCTTGTGAAATATATTTAATTATCAATTGCAATATCGTTTGGAGCAGATGTTAAATAAAACAAACAATCACAATGAAGAGCGCGTTGAAATATTGAATCGGATCATTGGATGCTCAGAACTTGATCGAGCCAAAAAGATTCCAAGAACTTGTATCCGATATCGAATTCTGTTTCATGTCCTTCTTACATAAGAGCCACCTCAAGATCAAGGACAACGAACCTTGCTCCAAGACTTCTCTATTTCATGACATAACTTGATTAAATATCCTGCAATCCCCGAAAACAGAACTCATTCAGTTAGCAACATTCTAATTTAACGAATATTGTCTCGGACCGTCAAGGTTGGGAACTACCTTCCGTATACATCCGCGTCATTTATCAAAAGGATTTCGCCAAATTATGATACCGTGATGACGTTTATCATTCTTCGTTGCCGACACTTAAAGAGAAGATAAAAGAAGGAGGAAGAAAACTGATTTAAAGCTTCGTATGACGCATTTAGAAGAACGTGTGTGTGTGGATGATTCTCCTTTTAAATCTTTATTAACTCGAAAAAAAGCTACGCACAAGTTATTTCGAATTTTTTTTTACCTTCCACGTTTCTTTTGAACAAGTCATTGAGTATTTTCCATCCAAGCGAGAAGAGTGAAAAAACGTTGAAATATCTCGGGAACTTCACGCTGGCTCGATTAGAATTTATGATGTGAGTAACAGAGATAAAAAACGTGATTTATGCTTTGTGTTTGCATATATTGAGGATAAATATTCGTGCACTTCTTCCATGATATTTATAAAGATACTTCAAGAAACACCATATAGACAGATCACCATTGTCTGGGAAAATTATTAACCTTTTTAAAGTGATAAGCAAGATCACAATGATAGTTTAACCACACCTATTTAAAAGGATTGCATTATTTATAAAAAATAATAAATGTAAGTTAAATAAAATGGTGGCGGTTTTATTCAATTTATTTACTGCTCTAATTTCATGTTGTCCACAGCTGCAAGCCCACATTTGATTTTGAACTCACTTTAATGAGACAAATGTACCTATCATACCTTTTTTAAAAAAATCAGGAATCAGATTGTGTGTTTGTTTAAATTCTCATCACAGCCTGCACAGAGTGGCGCACACAAGGGGGGTGTCCTTAGGGTCTGGACCCTCCCTCAAAGCCCTTTAGTTTTTTCCGATTGATGATTATCCTAAATATATAAACAACGTAAAATTTAATTAAGTACTTGTAATGAAATTTATTTTAAGAATTAATGATAATTATTAATTCAATAATTTGTTTTTTACTGTTTTTTGTTAACAAAATCGACAAAATCAGAAGAATCAATTGGTGTTGTCTTGAGGTATGATACGAGTTGGGGGACTTTCGACCATGGACATCCTCCCCCCTTGAAAAATGTTTGAGTGTGCTACTGCCTGCAAGTGTATGTCAGCTAACTTCCACCTTCCCCATGCAAGAAAAACTGTGCTCACACTAATTTTTGTCGACTAAAATATAAAGGACGATTTCCCAGCAAATTTCTTCTCACATGGTTTAGCTGACAAAGATGTCAATGTCATAGCATTAAGCATTTTCTTCACACTGTGATCTGACTTCAAGTCAATAAGTTCAAGCAGTAGCTCCTCAGGTGTTGTATCAATATGCAGTAATGAGATAACAGAGCAAAATTAATTTGGGCTCAATTTTCTTAAAAACCAGAAATCTTCTTGTGACATCGTTCTCCAAAATCTCCAGATGATCTTTTAGAAGGAACACTTTCAGGCTCTTTGTTTTCTTCATAATGAAAAATAAAAGACGAATCTTTGATCGTGTTCGGGGAAGAAATCTCGGTCCAAAGCGTATTTTCTAACTGTCTTGACGGGCCGCTAGTTGCCCAAAAAAGTCTCACGGCAGCGATTCTTAAACCGTAGACTATCGGGGGCCCCAGAGCCTTTCTAGGTTTTTTTTAATGTTACGATTTCCCTCTTTTACAGACTCTAAAAGGCCTCATGGAAAAGTAGAAAAATGTGCCATCCTAGACTAGATTCCTCATTCATCACTGGACTCAGTGCCGGTTTATCCATTGGGCTCTTGGGGCCGGCATCCAGGGGTTCAAGGCCCGGATAAGCTGGACTTAACCGGGTTTTCTGGTAATAAATTTCAATCTACTAGTGTGAAGGGGGCCCGTAGATCGACTGCGCCCAGGGTCTGAAATGAGCTTAAACCACCACTGACAGGACTTAACCACAAATTAGTACAATTAAGTACATTATTTATTTATTTGAAATTAGTATTTTGAAATATTTTAATATACCGTAAAATCCGGCGTATATAACGCGAACTTTTAACACAAAAAATAAGATCCAAATTTCTGGGTGCACATTATACGCCGGGTATAAAAGTGACAGTTTTAAATAGAAACAAAGAGGAGCATAGAAAAAAATTAGGCTTCTACACACATTGAAATGCTGTTTCTTTAAAAGAATTGACATTCTTTACGAACCTTAAGGTTTGTAGTTCTACAAGTATACTATTTTTTTTCTAAAGCTTGAATTATTCCTCTAATAAATGACTTCAAAACATAAGAGCATTGCGCACGTACATTTCAGATTGCTTCGTAAAGAAAGGGGTGCGCGTTATACGCGGCGAATATACCTAAAAAAACTAAAAAAATTGCCGTTTGAAAGTATAGGTGTGCGTTATACGGCGATGCGCGTTATACGCCGAATTTTACGGTAATTATGTTTTTTCCCTTTAAAGGAAAAAGAAAGAAGTATTATATAAAGTCTGTAAAAGAAGCAGAGGCAGTCTTAGGATTATTGAGGAACCTTTAAATGACTCAGCCATATGTTGTGAGGAAGGGGAAGGGTGTTCAAAATAGCGGGGCTCCGTGATGTCATGCTGTTAAATAATGGGGGGGGGGCAACGGCGATCAAAAGTTTAAGAACCGCTGTCTTTCGATAATATTGGTGCGGATATATTTTCACGAATCCTGAAAGTTTAAGTATAATATTTTGACACTCAATGGTTGCTCTTGTATTGAGCCTCACAAATAAAAATATCTTAGATAGTTTTTAGTTTTCTAAAGAATGGAAAATGTTACTTTGTGTGAAACATATACAAAATATTTCAAAAAAGAATATTAATTGGTACACAACAATCTTGATTGCAACTGCTACCAGAGGCTTTCCTCCTTCTTATACATATCTACAGCGCACGCGTATACATATAAATGGCTCTTTGATACTTAAGTTATCTTGTTTCACTTGCAACTTGACTCTTCTCTTCGAAAGTTTGCTGACCCCTGGTCTAAACGGACAGTATGTGATAAAAGAGCTGTAACAAATGACCGTGAAGATGAAGAATAAACTAATAAAATTTAAGAAGCGTTTAAATTGAGAAAAAAAATATTTTGTTTCTTAATTCAGTTAATCATTTATCTTGATTGTGTCAGTAATCCTTCTTTATTATTGCCTTTAAAAATTTTCACTAGGTCTTTCTTCTGTAGATAATTTTCTTTTATTCTGCCTTTGGATTCCAAAGACAATTAATAGTCCTTGCACGAACTGCATAAGTGTGACATGACAAAATAAATGAGCAATGTCAAAAGTTAGATAAGGATATAAATGATTATTTTATACAAAACAACGTTCGAATACATACCTATGCATAAATTAAAATATAATAAAACACACACATACAGTCACACGTAGTGAGGGAGAGAGAGAAATACAGTAGAGTCTCGAAAACTAGGTACTCGTTAAACCGGCAGTCTGGATAACTTGGACACACCTTGCAGGTTGAATTCAAAGAATGGTTCCAAATTTTTCAAGGATGATCCCATGAAAGATTTGTTACATCGGTTGAGCAGTTTTTAAAATCTAAAAACCTGCCAAGGAAGCACTGGCGTAGCTGGGTCTGAGGGTCCCCTGTATCAAAATTCCTTCGAGGCCCTTAGAACACTTGAAAGAAATGTTCGATTCTTAATTTTTGTGGATTGCTCTGGCGAATTAGTGAATAGGATACGTTCTGCCTTTTAGTCTAAAAGATTTAACTAACTCTTTATTTTTGGATATTCATCATAATTATTCCCATTTGAGTTCTTTAGCCTATAATGCATATAGTATTTAACTTCTAAAATTAACTAAAACAAGCTTTTTAATTCTTAAAGAAAGGAAGAACTAATAAGAACATAATATAAGATGAAATTATTCTTAATATACAGATTAAAAAATATAGTACAAAGTTCACATGCGATATTTGAAACGTTTAAAGTGAAATCATACGTTGGAATTTATTTCCTTTATTATTTATTTTTGTTCCCTGAAATTTAATAGATATTGTAACTACTTTTGTCATATTAACTGTAACTGACTACATCAAGCAAAGAAACGATCTCTAGCGACCAAATATCTTCAGTAGAGGCTAAGTGAAGAGAGAATGTAATCACTATGAAAAAACCGTCGTGTTCTTTACCTATCATTTTTGTTTATGATATGTGTTGTCTTTGTGTACCTTAACAGAATAAATAATTGTTACATAAAAGATGACTTCCTTGATCCCAACCCTTAGTTTAATCTGAAACATCCAATGTGCTCTACAATACTACTTTAAATAATTTTGGGGGGGGGGGTAAGCTCTGTAACTTTTTCAAAATACAGTCGGACCTCTATGAAACGAAGCCGCTAAATCCCGAACAAAAGTTCGTTATGTGGAAAATTCATTAGAGATTCATCTTTCCAGTGGCGTAACGGAAAATATTAGCCCTCCTCCCCTGCAAAAAGGGGTTTTGGGTCCCAAGTATCTTACAAAGGATTGCAAAACCATAGGCTTTGGGCCCCCACACAATGCGGGGGTGTATGTTACGCCACTGCATCTTTCAATGATGACGATGATGATATCGTATCCATGACAGGACCAAATCAGACAGTACCATGGGTCCAGATGACTGTTCTGGCAATCTATTCATTATTATCCATATAGAGGTTTATTGACAAAAACAGGACCTCTATTTCTTGAAAGGCAGCAAGAATAGCTGGAGAGTCAAAGATATGAGCAAGTGTTAGCTCTGTATCTAAACAGTTATTACAATTCTTATAAGTTCTTCTACCATCCCTATCAAACTTCCTTCCTCTGTGATGACCTGTTCTTAGCCTAGCAATGGCCTTTGTTATAAGGCGGTCTCAACTTACATTATAGATTTGATGCTTAACAGGAATTGACTTCTCTCTCAATTTGAAATTTGTGTAACAGCATTTGCATATAATAAAGTAACGTTGACAAAGTTATCATCATTAAGATTTCTAGCTTCTTTCGTTAGTTTATCCTCATTTTCATTACCTGTAATGTTAACATGTGCAGGCAACCATTGTAGGAAGCAGACTCCTGTAATCTAAACATCTTTCAATATACTTTAGAAATCGGATAAAACAAATTTTAAATTCAAAAGCACCTATATATTATTTTTAAAAATAATTATTCAAATTTAATTGTTATCTATTTTATGTATCTTACCCATCAAAAAGAAACCTACAAGAAAAAGAAACGTCTAGGAATAAATACACTGCCTTTTTAACTTTAAAAAAATGATTTTATACTAAAATAAATGAATTTTTTTAATGACTTTTTCTCTGTAAGCCTACGAGTAATTTTAAACATGCATTTAATAACTGGTAATTTTAAACCTACACTACCACATGCGTCTTTACATTTAATTACTGATAAAATCTGTTCATTTCGTTTCATTTTTTCGTTCGAAAAATTACGACAATTTCATTACTCGAGGTGAATTAGATACACGGTAAAAGCAGTTCAAAGTCATTGATCACCATAAAATGCGCTAAAAGAGAGAATAATTTGAAAAATATCCTGATGTATTTCTAAAATAGGAAGGGAAAAAATTTAATCACACACAAGAGAAAAAGTTCACTAAATAGAAAATGCACTTCGCTATTTGGAGGTTATTTTACGAAGAAAATAGTAAAATGTTCTTGGTTCCAGGAAAAAGTCAGCAAACTAGAGGTTCGTTGTATGGAGGGTTGACTGTAGTTACATTTTTCGAAAAAGTTGCAAAACATATTTCAAAAGGATACATTAACTGAATACACAATTAAAGAGAAATATTTTTAAGGACTGTACATTTTTAAATTATTAAACAGAATTTCAAAAAGTAAATCTTCCATGGCTACATTCTTGCATTAATATTGCCTTTATTTGCATAAAATTTCAATTTCATACATGAGTTTTGCATCATTTTCCCAAAAGACGAATCGAGGTAGAAATAAGGTCATTATTTAATGAAAAAAGAAACACTGGCACAAGCACACAAGTGTCTTGCGTGACTTCACATTAATGCGGTATTTTCACTGCGAAAAAGGGGAATAATTTTGAGTAGTTAACAACAGTTATAGGTTAGAAAGTGTGACGGGAGAGTGCATGCTAAAGTACATTAGCATTCTAGCGGAAATATAGGGCCTTTAAACCACCCTTTTATCCACAATGACCTAACTATGATGCGTTACTAGGTAATAAGGACGGATTGCCAAAGTTAGATTGCATGTTTAGTACCTGTGTTCCGTAGAGTTTGAAAGTGAAGAAAAAAATCGTAGCATAAATCAACGCTTGCGTAGTGTAACCGCAGCTGCCATGGTTTGTATCTATAAAAATTTAAATTCATAATTTTTTTTCTATAACTATTTGGAATATACGCTTGTTTTTTTAAAAAATAAATACGTACAATGGCTTTTTTTCTATTTATATTTTTTAAGAATATACGGGTATGTATATAGCATAATTATTCTTCTGATTAATTTCACGATGTTTATAACAATTATTCTTATACTAGCAGGTATAACCGTTTTTCGCACGGTTGAATTGAAAAATATAGTCGACTCAGATATTTTGAAGTTGAAGGAACCAATAAAAAACTTGAAATTATCAAGAGAGTAGGAAAAAACTCCCAAAATACACGAAGAAAAAATTTCTTCTAACACATTTAAATTTGAAACTGCGTAATAAAAAAAAACAATTGTACATAAAAAAAAATATTTTAAAGTATTTTTAAAAGTACATATTATACAATTTAAATATTAGATAGAAGTTAAAAGTCCGTATTAAAAAAATACATTTATGTATTAAAAACAACTTTTCAAACAATACATACTGAACATAATTAATTTTTTTGATTGTAATCTTTTTTTGTTTTATAGCATTCAATCTAACTCTGTCAACAGATTTTTTTCTAGAATAAATAAAGTTTGAAAAACGTCCGTACCAACATGATTTTGAAGGGAAAAGTTGCGTAGTTTGTTTAGTGACACTTTAACTTCTGTCAGATTCATGGGAGTCAATTCCGATGGTCATTAAATGGGCTACGTTACAGGGGAGACAAGCAGAGCCAATGCAATACAAAACATGTAAGCTCCAACCTGTTTGCCACAGGACTCTACATGATAGTGAGTGTTTGAATTGTTGAGAGTTTTATTAGATCACTTCGAATTATATCGCGTGTTGTATTCTGGCCGGCCACAGATTTTACTTCGAAATATTGAGTGCACCAAAACGTATTGTTTTAGTTCAAAATATCAAGAGTTTTTCTAGGGGCTGAGCATATACTTCGAATAAGCGAGAGGTTCGTATTAACGAAGGTTTGAATTATCGAGAGTCGACTGTATAACAATCGACACAGAAGGATACAAGAAATTTTTTTTAATGAGATCAGAATTTAACATTTTGAATAATACTAGAAGGGGGAAAAAAACGATTTAAGAAAAAAAAAATACCGAAGTCAAACAAATATAGCTGAATTGCTCAGCATTTTTCAGGTTCATCTGCCAGTTAGATATATAAATATTTTTTTTATGCCGTTGTGAAAGGCGATTTCCATAGAACTCGTTCTTAGCGAATAAGAAGCAAAAGAACTCAACAAAAGAAACACCCCTACCAAATTTCATTTCTGTAGGCCTTATAGTTCAAAAACAGGATTTTTTTTTGTCTATAACCCCTTTAATAACCACCGATTTCAATTAAAACCGTTTTTAGGGGATATTTATTCAACAAAAGATGAATGCCTGAAAAAGTTCAAGTTCCTAGGTCTAATAGTTCTGGAGATCTCAGGTTAATTAGTCGTCTTTCTCTTACATATAGAGAGATAGATTAACACTCATAAGACTCTTTGAGGCCCTGGGCCCAGAGAAGATTTTTTGAGGCCCTGTCTGAGATCTTTAAAAGTAGGCAGAATGTTGCTTGCATTGTCAAATACTCGTTCAAACGGTAATTTGAAACAAATAAATGTGCACGATACACAATCTCAAAAACCTAGGCACAAACCGGCTCGACTGTAGCCGCATTTCGACTAAATGAATGATAGTTTATGGTATTAGGCTTAGGCCTAGACATGGACAATGGTCATCACATAATACTACAGTCTTGTACATAAAAATGTACTAAAAGTGTACTCTTACATAAAAGTGTACTAAAAGTGTATTCTTGTACATAAAAGTGTACTCTTGTACATAAAAGTGTACTCTTGTACATATGTACTAAAGTGTACTACTAGTACTAAAAGTGTACTCTTGTACATAAAAGTGTACTAAAAGTGTACTCTTGTACATAAAATAAAAAGTGTACTCTTGTACATAAAAAATGTACTAAAAGTGTACTCTTGTACATAAAAGTGTACTAAAAGTGTACTCTTGTACATAAAAGTGTACTAAAAGTGTACTCTTGTACATAAAAAAAAAAAAAAAAAAAAAAAAAAAAAAAAAAAAAAAAAAAAAATGTACATAAAATGTACATAAAAGTGTACTCTTGTACATAAAAGTGTACTAAAAGTGTACTCTTGTACATAAAAGTGTACTCTTGTACATAAAAGTGTACTCTTGTACATAAAAGTGTACTCTTGTACATAAAAGTGTACTCTTGTACATAAAAAATGTACATAAAAGTGTGCACTCTTGTACATAAAAGATAAAAAAAAAAAAAAAAAAAAAAAAAAAAAAAAAAAAAAAAAAAAAAAAAAAAGTGTACTCTTGTACATAAAAGTGTACTAAAAGTGTACTCTTGTACATAAAAGTGTACTCTTGTACATAAAAGTGTACTAAAAGTGTACTCTTGTACATAAAATGTACTAAAAGTGTACTCTTGTACATAAAAGTGTACTCGTACATAAAAGTGTACTCTGTACTAAAAGTGTACTCTTGTACATAAAAGTGTACTAAAAGTGTACTCTTGTACATAAAAGTGTACTAAAAGTGTACTCTTGTACATAAAAGTGTACATAAAAGTGTACTCTTGTACATAAAAGTGTACTAAAAGTGTACTCTTGTACATAAAAGTGTACTAAAAGTGTACTCTGTACATAAAAGTGTACTAAAAGTGTACTCTTGTACATAAAAGTGTACTAAAAGTGTACTCCTGTACATAAAAGTGTACTCTTATACATAAAAGTGTACTAAAGTGTACATAATACTACTTTACACTTTAGCCAGTTGATATGCAATTTGAAATTCCCTGTTTTTCGGAGAATATGTACGGGAATAATATATATTTGACCGTTAAAATTATCCAGATCATGATCTTATTAAGACGGAGTCGAGAACGAAACGAGGCCCCCACCGAGAGCGATTATGTCTTAATTTTAATTAAATAATTAATTAATTAATTAATGACGTATGCATGTAACTTAAGCAATTTTCAGGAATTTTAAGTAGTATTTCATAAGAAAAGGAATTGAAAGATCCCAATGCTTAATTTTTCGTTAAATTTACCTTACCATCAAAGTAATTGTAATCAAAAACATCAATTTACCAAGTTACACAATTCCCTTGATTAAATAACTTATTAAATTGATTAGTAGTTATTATTCTACAGGAAACAGCTTATCCTCAGAAAAACGCTTACACATAAATGAGTTATAACAGATATTATTACATTATCAATGAATGTACATATTGAGAAATTCATACAGTTAACTTAGTATTGATACTTTCAAAACAGTCATTGATAAGTGATGACCCAAATTCTGAATAGCAAATTGCCGTGCTCTGATCTACATTTTTATCCAGTTCTTTTACATGTTAACAACAAATTTATGTTTTAAAAACGATTCGGCACTATTTATAATTCTTATTCTTTTTTTTTTTTTGCGTGCTGAATAATGAGCAATTATTTAATTGTAAATTTTTCATTTGCGCGTGTAAAAAAGTTGTTTTAAATAATTTATTCGGCTTTTTTTTTTTTTTTTTTGCAATGCAAAAGTAATTTTTCATTACTTTTAAATACTTTTTCAGTACTTTTATATCATTGTATGTGCCTAAAATATCAAATATTATTTTTCTGTACAACATAATTAAGTTTTTTTTTAAAAAAAAATATTACTTGTAGCGCGGATATTTTTCGAATACCCAAGCTTTTAAATATATTTATTTCTTTTCTATATCATTTCCATGCATAGTAATTTTCTTTTCAACGTTCCAGCACATACAGAAAACTTTGAAAATTTTCCTCAATGAAAGTAATTGTCAAATTCAATATAAGTTTTACGTGTTGGATAATTTGTTCCATTATTTTGAAATTATTCTGGTTCAGTGTATAGCACACAACTATCGGTTTCTCTACGATTCATATCTTCGAAAAATAATTAAACTAATTATTCAAAAAACTCAATAAAATCTTGGTATAAAGAAAACTTTCGCTCTTAACCTCCTTAACCTGAATAAAATCGAACTGAATTCCCTACATTCAGTAGCACACAAAATTTTTTTTTCAAGGGGGAGTCCATGGTCGAAAGCCCCCCAACTCGTATCATACCTCAAGACAACACTAATTGATTCTTCTGATTTTGTCAACAAAAATAGTAAAAAACAAATTATTGAATTAATAATTAGCATTAATTGATAAAATAAATTGTTAATTACAAGTATTTAACTAAACTTTATGATATATATATATATATATATATATATAGGATTATATATATCATCAATCGAAAAAAACCCAAGGGCTTTGGGGGGTGTCCGGACTCTCAGGACACCCCCTTTGTGTGCACCACTGCCTACATTAATTATATTCCTGGAAACATATTAGTATTTTATATTTTTATTATTACTAAAAAATTGAACTGAATCAATGCATGCAAGCACAAAGATGATGCTACATTTGCACAGAATTGAAAAAGTTTCTTTAAATTCTTTAAGCAACATTAATAACAAAGAATAATGATTTGAGTGGAAAAAGTCTCCATCAAACAAGGGGTAATGAGAATGTAATGAAATTCTTATTGATTAAATGATAAATTCTGAAAGAATATATTTATTTTATTTAAAAAAAAATGAAATCTACTAAGCAAAGATTAAATTTTTGTAAAGATAGAATACAAATAGTAAAATCGTCTGTAGTTTGATAGCATTGCCAATAATACAAAAAAGAAATTAAATATCACACAGAAATAATTAAATATAAATACAATATACTGAATGATATATAAAAATTTTCCGCAGTATTTTTCAGGCATTTCACTCATCAAATAGAATAATATTTATATGATTTCAAATTATTCAAATTCTAATACTTCTGAATGATAAATGCAATTGATAAGTACTAGAAAATTATTTTTTAATATGCGTAGGAAAGAAATTACAGAATGTAACAATTTTTAAAAAAAAGAATATTAATAAATACTTACAACACATGTCCAATTTTTTCTACTTCTGGAACCAGTAAATGACAACATTTTATGCTCCAAGAAATATCATAAAATGAGCAATGAGTCTGTAATCCAACTTTAAAATATAACTATTTAGCTACAGTAGTGCCAGGGAAACAAATCCATTGCTGGTCACGTGTTCAAAACCTGAAATTTTATTGGCCATTAGCAGTGCGCACGTGAAAATGAGAGATAAACATTAATACCATACGCGCACTATTTTATCTCAAAGCCTTATTTTTCTAGCAAAATAACATACTGAATCGGAAAAAATTGTTTCGAAAATTGTTTCGAGCTCTTTCCTTTTTCATATGAGGTATGTGGCAAAGAAAAAAAAAGTTTTGTTCAAATATATTCTAAATACAACAGAAAATTTCACAAGAAATATAAACAAATTACAGAACATAGGCAAATACTTTGTACGTATGTTTTGTAGTTTTTGTTCTTATTTAAAATTCATTAAACGAATTTAATAGTGGCTTAATGAGAGAAGGACTGTGTTGAAAACTTGTCCAATTAAGTTTTCTGTAATATTCAATAAAATACAACATTAATGTAACATAACATTGTATAAATGCTTTTGAGTAAACAGAGCCTCAAACTGAACTTATATAGCGTAATTAACAAAGTATACCGAAATTTTCATTAAAAGACTAAACCAGTCAGTTTTTTTAAAAAACATTGTTAAAAAACTGATTTGACTGATCATTTCACTTCTTCTGAGATGGTTTTCAATTACTTCACTTCATTGGCCACATTTCATTTCACTTATCACGTAATTAAAATCCCGCCCAGTCACAATATTTTATGCTATATTTATCTCCTAATTGGTTACAGTTAATAAGTTTCGTAGCATCTTTACCTTTTCTTCTTCGCATTGTGCAAACAGTTTTTCATGAGGATAGGAAATTTTCTCTGGGTGTGTTTAAATCAGTGTCGATTTATCCATTGGGCGCTTGGGGCGGGTGCCCAGGGGCCCGCCACAAGGAAGGGCCTAGATAAGCTGAACTTAACTAGATTTTCTCGTTATAAATTTCGGTCCTCCAGTGCCAAGGGGGTCTGCAGATCTCTGCACCCAGGGACTGAAATGAGCTTAAATCGGCACTGGGTTGGGACAGTTAAAAGGATTACCGAAATTTAAACTTTGAAGCTTAATCGTTTACTTAGATTATCTCCCTCTAAATAAAAAAGATTTTCGTGATGCTGTAATAAATTTATTACGGACTATCGCAATAATGTCAATGTTCAAGGTAACTCGCCAAGTTGGTAATCCCGATTTCGCAAGTGTCCAACGCGCTGAATTGGCAATAATGTGCTTCATTTCGTATAATGTCGCCAATACGATTGAGGTAGTTCTAGTGGCGTATCGCACACACCCGTATCGCGGGGGTGCCCAGGATTCTAGGGGGCCCAAAGCTTGATTGACGCCAAGTACGAACGTTTTGTAAGATCCGGCATGAGGTCCAAAATCAGACTTTGCAGGGGAGGTCCCTAATATTCTCAGTTACGCCACTGGATAGTATGTTACTGCAAGCTCTCGCAGAAAAATAATGCAACGATTGTTTGAACTGGAATCGTTGCGTAAGAAAAAAAGCGTTATCTCATACGAAGACTTATTAACAATCGACGGAATTTCATTCTCAACTTTCCAGGAAGCTAAGAGTTGCAGGTTTATCAAACTCAGAGGACTTAATCAATGAAGTGCAGCTTCAGTAATGAATTTAACTGAAAAGGGCCGTGGGTAGCCTAGTGGTTAGAGCATGGGACGCCAGACCGGAAGGCCTGGATTCGATGTCTGATGTCACCAAATACCCTTCGAGTACACACGGAGTACGTGCTCGTTAAATCAGTGGGTTCGAATGGAGTCCCCATCTATCGAGAGCAAAATCGTACTGTCACCTTCATGGACTCTAAGCTTATGCTAACGACAGGCGTATCTCTAGCCCGTTGCCATTATGAGTTTCGTGGGCTTCGATCTGACTACGTCAGACAGGTGGCATTAGAAACAACACAACAACAACATTTAACTGAAAAGGAGCGACAAGAACAAAATTTTTTGAGAAAAAAATAACAAATATATAGTATTACATAATGCGTGTAAAATGCAGTTTTACTATTTGAGTAATGGGTATGAACAGTTGTATAATTTGTACAATAAGGGTTGGTCCACCATTAGGTGGAAAGGGGGTATCCACCCATAGTTCCTTTAAAAAAAATTTTCACTTGATAAATACTTAAAAAAAAGAGTTTTATCTCTTATTCCAGAAAATGACAATACAAATAACACGAAAAAATTCGAGTGCAGCTTATGAGGAATACCATAACATTGTTACGAATTTTGTAAAATAGTGTAAATAATCTATACTTGGATGTGTAATGTATTTATATTACTCTATGTTATATTTATTTTATGTTAAAATTGAAAAATTCGAAAGCACGTCTGTTACGTTATAATGGCGATTCAATGAGAACTTGGCGATGGAGCCATGTCGGCGACTTTGGCGAGTTCGGGACCCTCTGGATTCTACTGGAAATTTGGGGAGAAATCCAGTAATTTCAAGACCTATGACGCAAGCGGATCTTTCTCGAATGATCCACGAGGCCTATAAATAGAGAGATGCTTGCCGAAAGTCAGTCAGTCTTGTTTCAACCAGCGATTAGTGAGTATTGTTTTGACTAGCGATTAGTAGACTTGCTTTGACCATGATTAACGATTAGCTCGGCCGTGCTTGTGAATAATCTTTTACATACGTGCATTTTAAACACTGATAATTGTGTCTGAGAGCTGCTGAAGGTGTGAAGACCTTATGAGATTTATTCTGCGAATGTTGCTGCTACATCCTGAATTTCAAGAATTGAATTTTCAACAATAAATTCCCGTTGCTCTTAAAGAACTGTCTTGTTCTTTGCGACTAATTTGCATAAAATCCTCGAACCTCGATCACCGTAATAATATAGATTGGAGAATCTTATCTTCCTTGAGAAGTTTCTCTCGCTCTCCATTAGATTCATGGTTTAAAGTTGTTGTTGTTTTATTAAAAAAGATTCTAAACTTTTATCTATCAAATGTTATTGAACTTGAATTTTTACGATAGGTAGAAAAATTAAACTATTTATGCAAAAACAAGAGATAATTTTTTTAAAAATTTTAAGATAATTAAACATCTGTGTGATAGATACTGAGAAAATTGACAGATGCCAATTGAATGATTTAAATTTGTTGATGATTCATGATAGTTATTTATAAGCGTCGCACTCTGAGCAACATGAGGGCTATTGGCGACGGACCTTTTACTTTTGAACCACAGTCACGTGACGAGAACATCACTGTTGACAACCACTTGTGAAGTTTTAAAACAAACTCTGTCTTTAATAGTTTCACAATATATAAACACTAAGATTTCTGATTTCCCGATTTTTTTCATTCCCGGAAATACAACAAAATTTCAAAAAACTTGAAAACGAGTTATTTTTAAATAATATCAAAAAAATAATAATAACGATATTTTTCCTTATTATATAAAATAAAGAAAATTCCGTTTTTTTCTTCAATTTTCGATTAAGTTTCGACTGATAAATTTTTAAACGTTTGTGTTTATATTAAAAATTAAAAATGTATGGCATATAAAAAAGGTTAAAGTATTAATTAAGAGATTTTATTTGTATAACCGATTTCTTACTTATGGAATTACTATATTGTTGTTACATAAATATAAATAAATATTAATGTAAGAATCTCACATAAAAGTTAGGATAAGAAAAAAATAAATACGAAAATTTGCAATATTCATTAAAAATATTCTCCTCCAAAGAGTTTGGGGGTTTATTCCCTTCTTCAAATAGCTGATTCAATTAAATAGCTCATAATAAAGACACAAATATCCGAAGATTTTTAAAAAAAATTAAATAAAATAATAGCTGTATGTGTTAGTATACTTACGTTATCCACATAAATCAAGATATCGGAACTTAGATCAAATTGGTGGTGCTGGTAGACTACGAATCAAGATTCCTTTAAAAACTAAATACTTTTAGTTGACGAAGTGATGTTCGATAGACGAACAGGAAGTGATCAGGACAAATGGATTTACTCTTTCCCACGACAAGCTGAAAAAATTCTTACCAACCCTTCGTGGACGTTACTCTTTCTCTTATTACACTCTTACCTCACTATTGGGGTGACGAAAATTCCTCCGTCCGGGAAATTTCCATTGCAGTGGCGTAACGTACACACCCCGCATCGCGGAGGTGGCAGGGCTCTAGGGGCCCAAACCCTGATCGAGGTCAAGTACGGACCCTTTGTAAGAGCCGGCTTGGGGCCCAAAACCTAACTTTGCAGGGGTTCCCTAATATTCTTCGCTACGACACTGTTCCATTGTTCCTAATAACGGTCAAAAAATAGTTTATTAACGCCATACTTAGAAGCAACGTAAGGGTTGTTGACGACAAATTTACGTGATTTTGAACTATTTTAAAGAGAAGAAGATGATACCAGAGCAAACACCTCCTTCTACAACAGAGGTCGGCATGCTACATGTGGCAAGCGGTACAATTCTCAGTGGCACTCTGTGCTACACAACACATTTTTTAATTTTTAAGCGGGTGGAAGTTGATGAATTTGTAATGGACCTTATTTTACAAACATCTATTAATTTATAAACATTTACGAAATCACACAAAAAAAAATGTAAAATTTAATTAAATAAAATCTAATGATTTGATTGTTTGCAGAATTGGAGTAACGGAGATGATTAGGGTCCCCCTGTAAAGTCAGGTTTTGGGACTCAAACAGGATCTTACAAAGTATATATACATAGCGTCAGTTGTGGGTAGCCTAGTGGTTAGAGCATCGGACTCAAGACCGGAGGGCCTGGGTTCGATGCCCGATGCCACTAAATACCAACGAGTATAGACGGAGTACGTGCTCGTTAAATCAGTGGGTCCATAAGCAGCAGAAACCACGGGTGCAGGGGGCTGGAGAATATTTTCCTCCCATTCAAGTTCCATGCCAAAATTGTGGAGGTAGAGATAGGCGGTGTCGCCATCTATCGTTAAGAAGTCCAACCTGTCTCACAGGCAATGACAACTTTCATTCCTTCCCTGCGGGAAGGACACGACAACAACAACATAGCGTCAGTTAGGAATTGGGGCTCCCCTCACAATGTGGGGGTGTACGTTACGCCATGGTTTTGCAGAGAGAAAATTGCATGTGTTCTGTTTTCCACGCTTTTAGTTCTACATATCTAAGTAAAAAATATTTCCTTACTTGGAAAACATTTCGAGTCCTAAAAGAAATCGTTCAACAACTAAATACTCAGAATCGTGTCCAATTGACAGTTACAAATTACACCCTTAATTTTGTGATATGAAAGTAGAGTGGTGCAGCACTAGATTCGAATTAAACATTTTCTTTTTCTTTTTATATTTAACTATAATAAAGGGAAATACTTATATTTTATGTTGCCTATTTCTTATCTCAATAAATGTGATTAAAAATACATAATATATGTACAATTTTAATTATTTTTATTTTTGTTGTAGAAACAGATATATTTAATGCTGTTTATTTTTAAATAAGAAATATTTTTAAATGATGCATAATTAATATAGGAGCATAATAAAGCTGTAAATCAATACCCCCTATTGACATCTATTCTATTACTCTACATGCATTATCACGGGCATCGAATTGTTTCAAAAATGTCCTACTGTGTATCATGCTGAATCAGATTGATAGATAGGTATGGCCCGCCACAGCTAAACGGTTGCTGACCCCTGTCATACAAGCTCCCACGCCGAGTCTTGGTACCACTGAAGACCCGCAGGGATGAAAGGCTGATATTCTTTAAATCTGTCCTGGCTCAAAGTGCTCCAATCGGTATGGTATGGAAGTTTAAGAGTGAGCAGCAAGCTAAGGTGTTGTTCTCCTCCCTTGACCGTAGTTCAAAATTAGAAGGACGATAGCCAATAGTCTTTTTGTAACTACAAAAACGTTGATGAAGAATCGAGAAATCAACCAAATTTCTACACCATGCGAATGGGAGAATTTTGAGCCCTGACAGACTTAGCGTGCATCGAGTCCGTTGTACAATGGGTCATTCGTGGAATCAGGACTTGAACCTATGACTATTGAAGCAACGTAAATGATGAGATCAAAGCCAAGAATATTAGGGTACCGTAGCTTCTTAATGAAACTATTATTCGAATCCAGGGACGTCTTGAGGCTCTGGGCCCCTAAGCAAAAGTAGGTCCTGGGCCCTACACAAATATAGGTCTCACCTGTGACCCTTAACTGTGAACATGAAATGGCGCACTTATCCAGTAGGACAGAACTCGGGACCTTTGGATCCGAAACCGAGTAACTTACCCACTACACTAAAAAGATCACCCTGGTGCGGAGGTAGTTACTGGCTTATATAGATGGTATCGCTACACACTGCCCTACTAGTGAGTTGGTGGATGGGTGAACGAACGATGTAGTTGTTATATCGAGTGTGTTAGCTTTTTCGTCACTAGTTGTGACGGCTTTGCTAGTTGCGTCATTCGTTTGTGACCATGTGATGGCTTGAAGGTTGCGTGACCATGTGACGGCTTGAAGATTGCGTCACTATGTGATGGCTTGAAGATTGTGTCACTATGCGAAGGCTTGGTAGCATTTGGGATGAATAGATGGCGCCACGGCAGTTCAGAAGGTTGCCTTTTTCTGAGTTCAGCAAGGGTCACCAATGATGTGGCGCGTTTATCCGGAGGTTTCTTAGCGTCACGACCGGGTCACCAATGAAGTGGCGCGCTTATCCGAAGGACAGAACCCGGGATCCTTGAATCCGAAATCGAGTAACTTAACCACTACACCAAAATGATCACCGTGGTGCGGTGGTAGTTACTGTTTTATATAGATGATATCGCTACAAACATAACAAAGCAAACGTTGTCAAAAACTCGTATGAACAATAACCGGAAGCAAATAAGTGTGCATCACTTACAATCCCACAAATCGGCTCGACCGACTGCTGCCTTTTGACTGCATGAGTAATGATGGTGTATGGTGACAGGCCTAGGCCTGTACATTGAAGGCGGTCATCACATGTAGCCAGTTGACATATCGTTCGAAATTCCCAGTTTTTCGAAGAATACAACCGGAAATAACATTTGAACGCTGAAATTATTCGAATATGATCATATTAAGGCTGAGTCACGAATGAGACAAGGACCCCATTGTGGTAAGGCCCTGGGCCCAGTTGGACCATGCCTTAAGACGTCCTAGCTTGAATCGCAATTGAAAAAATATATTTTGTGCCAGATGTTGAAATGAACTTATGCATATTTTTGAAAAATTGTTCCCAAATGCTTTCAGCAGACAAAAACGGGGGGAAAAGGCATTTTCAAATATTTAATGCATGAAAAAAATAATTCAACAATAGTTTTAGTTATTATCGCCAAGATTTGTCGGACGATAAAAGAGAAAAGAATTGAACGCAGTAAAATAGTTTAAAATGACTCCATTTAAATTCAACAAAATGCTCAATTAAAAAAGATAGACAATAGTGAACAAAAAAGATAGATGATGTCTTTACGTTTGCATATCACGGATGAATGACGATAGAAAAATACAACTAAATTGACTTGGATGATTACTATTTGTATATCCAATGTTCCAACGTATAAAAAAATGTGTTGTCCTTTAGGTAGAAAAATAAAATTAAATGTGAGAGTAAGATTAGTAAAAATAAAAAATAAAAGTCAAAAATAAAAGTAATACTTATACTACACTCATATGCCACCAGACAAATTATCTGGCTTATCAAGATTTGATAAAAAATAATAATAATAAATCCATTTTAAGTGCTCAAAAACAACCGCAAATTTTTTTTTCGGTTTTACTAGTTTAGGTTTTGAGTCATCGAGCTAAGAAAAGTTACACGAAAATAAATTGGAGATGACGAACTTCTAGTTTGAAAAGTTAAATATATTTATTTAAATTTCACTTAAAAACACTGGAGTGTGTTTTGTAATAACTATCTGCAAATATACAAGGAGGTTATAAATAAAGTTCCCCTTTTTAAATGGTGCAACAAAAAAAAAGAACCACTGGTTAAAAGGACTTCAAATTTAAAATGAATATACATGCAAAAACCTCCATATAACGAACCTCTATTTTGAGAATTTTTTCCTGGAACCAAGATCATTTTACTATTTTTTTCGTAAAATAACCTCCAAATAGCAAAGTGCATTTTCTATTTAACAAACCTTTTTGGTTGTGATTCGATATTTTTTCTTCCCATTTTAAAAAATATATTGACATATTTTAAACTATTCTCTCTTTTAGCATATTTTAGGATGATCAGTGGCCTTAGGACTGGTTTTACGAGATGCCTAACTCACCTAGAGATATGAAATTGCACTAATTTTTCAAATAAAAACTACTCAAGTAAAATGAACATATTTTATCAGTAATTAAATTTAAGGACGTATATGGTAGTGTCTACTTAAAATTAGAAAGTGTCGTTAAAAATTCATTCATTTTAATATAATATTTTTCTGAAATTGAAAATACAGTTTATATTCCGTGAAAATGCTTTTTCCCCTTGTTTTTCTTGCAGATTTAATTTTGATGGGTAAGATATATAAAATGAATAGATATTAATTTTCAAAAAAAAAAAAAGAGTGAATAATTACCTTTTAAAATAATATACATTGCTTATGATTTTAAAATTTGTTTTATGTGGTCTCTAAAGTATATTAAAAGCTGAATACCTGTTTAACGAATTTTCCATATAATTAACTTTTTTTCGGGATTTAGAGACTTCGTCAAATAGAGGTCCAACTGTACATTAAAATAAAGGGGGGGGGGGTATGGCATAAGAAAAAAAATTTTGGCATTTTCATAGCTGGTTTTTAACCCAAGGACAATTAAAAACCGAATTTTTCTATCCGATGAGGTACGACCTTTCCGTGGTGGATGGCTTCTTACTAACATAGTGCCATTTCTCTCGTCTTTATATTAAGATGGCCATGATAGATTTTCCAATTACCTAATGTAAGTAAAACTCAATTAAAATTGAAGGAATTTATTTCCATAAAGAATTCTTTGGAAACTTAAAAAATTTAAATTTAAAATTTAATGGGCTGTAAAACACAAATGGAACGATATTAAAAACAGTGGGTTCCTAGTAAAAATAATTACAAAAAAAATATAACCTTAATAAATAATTATAATGACATCATTTTAATAAATAATTAAATCAATAAAAGCGTAAAATAATTAAATTATATGAAAAAACTATTTTAGTTTTTACTTTGTCTTGAAGAAATTCGTTTACATAAGAATTATGTAATTGCAAGAATAATACATCATTAACACTAAATTTAGAATTTTCTTTGATATCACACACACAAAACATATGGAACGAAATTTAGAATGTATCGTAAATAAAAAAGAAATCCTTTAAAAAGAAATGAGAAGTATATATTACTATTTGTTACTTTTTATACGTTTATAAAACTTATATGATAAGAAAAAAAATGACATTTTATTTACCCAAAGAAGCAGTCTGAGTCTGGATTTTTTGTTATCAAAAGAAGATAGTTTTAACGATCACACCTTTCGTATCTTTTTTTATAAGAGAAATAGTATTTGCACCTTGGCAACAAACTTGGCGATATGCTGTCTAGCATTTTACCACGCGAAACAACACTTCTTTGCGTCAGAAAAGCGATTCGATATTGAACGGTATTTGATAAGGACGTGAATGAAAAGACAGATAACGGTATCTCAAGCACAAATATAGAAATATTCTTTTGAAAATAAACGTAACGCTTTCAGAGAATTTTTCTATATTTGTCCGTGAGATAAAAGTGTTATCAATTTCTCTTTTCACATATTATTATCGCTTCCAAAGCACTACTGAAAATCTCCCGTAGAATTATGTATATAAAAATATCTCGTAACAAACACTTCAACTTTCATCGTTTCATCAGTTGGTCGCTTTTGTGTTATCATCTTGAAGTTATGCATCTTTTTCCAGTGAAAAGATTTAATCTGGAAAATAATTACTTGAAGATTGCAAATTGCAATAGAATAACAAGCAAATGTATTTCTGAGATTTGTGAAATTAAAATTGTGAGGTACATTTTTATTTTGATTGATTCATTTTGTATTATTTTATTTTGTTCAATTTATTCTACAAGAAGAGTTCATATATCCCCAAACCGAAATTATATATACAAATATATTTAGTGGTGGTACTTCAAATAATTGGAGAGTGTAGTTTTTAATGTCGTCCTGCAACTGTGGCAAGTATCAAAGTGAGTTAACATAACCAAAAAAGTGGCTCCTGTGACATTTTGCTAAATTTAAGATTACAAAAAGCATTTTCCACTGCAGACGCCACCATTTTGATTGACTTGTCACATGCCACACACATGCTGTTCCTTCAGTCACTTACGTCAGAGACGAGATACAAACTTTAAAGAGTACATCTAACTTACCGTTCACTGGGGTGGTGCTTACCATTGATTGTTGCTCTGTTTAACTTCATCTAGAAAAAGTGCATACTTCTTTATAAATCATTCTGCAAAAGGAACGTTATCCTATCTAAAAGTACATTATTTTCCTGTTTGCTTTGCATCATGTTCGAAAACTAGATGCTGAAAGTTTTAGAATTAATGTCGTTCTAGAACTCAGCCATTTGCGGACTAAGGTCGATTGAGGTCCCGGGTACAGAAGAAAATATTGGGTTCCTTCGAACAAAGAGAGAAAGAGAGACAAGGAAATTAAAAATAAATTTAGCATTATGTTTTTAAATGCATTATAATTTTTAATAGACAATATTTTACCATAATTATTACCATTTTTTTGCACTTGGCATGTTTTTAATTGAAAAAAGTTTGCAGTTGGGGTTTTGCAGGTTCATTCAGAAATTGGGGTTTGGGACATCCGCCGTTAAATCCGCCTTTGACTACACGAGAATTAATAATGACAGACTTTTTCAACTCTGAACCACTACAACAGCTGTTCTTAAACTTTCAATCGCCCCCCCCCTTTCTGTATCAATCAGCCCATCGCGGATCCTCAAGACTCCCCTAAATTTGTCCGAGTGATTTAAAGGTTCCTCAATAACCCCACGCTTGGCGTCTCTGGGCATTTGGCTCGCGAAGCCAGCCTCCATCCCATATCATAGAGTCTTTTGGTGCCTGATGAAAGTAGCAGTCCTGAGTCGAGAGGGAGCAACCTTATTGGTGGAACGAACGTGGAAAGGGGGAGTGGCTAAGTGGTGCCTGCAGACAGACTCCAAGTGGAGGAAAGTTTGCTATTGATCAAGTGGGTGAAGTGAGAGGGCTCAAGATTGGTTGCCCTGAAGTCGTGAGAAAATTAAGATTGAAAATCTTACCTGTGTGGGTGGAGAGTAAAATTTAAGATTTAAGGAAAGAATTATTAAAAAAAATAAAGTTTAAAGGAAGAAAATTACTAATTTAGATAATCATTTGCCACCGGCAAATGATGATTTTTATCATTAGAGGAGGGGGGGGGGATTGTAGGAAAGGAGAATTCTCCTTGGTCTCTTAGTATTATCGAGTAGTACATAGTTTTCCAATCAATAATCCTAAGACTGCCTCTGCTATTTATACAGACTTTTTTTCACTCTTTTTTTTCCTTTAAGAAGGTAAACATCTACCGTAAAATCTGGCAAATAACACTTTTAACAGATAAAATAAGATCGAAATTTAGGGGTCCTCGTTATACACCAGGTATAAAAATAAGAGCCTTAAAAATAAAAAAACGAGGAGCATAGAATAAAATTAGACTTCTACATATATCGAAATATTGTTTATTTAAAAGAAATGACATTCCATATAAACTAAAGGGTTGTAGTTCTAGAAGCATACTATTTTTTTTTCTAAAGTTTGGGACAATACCTCAAACAAATGACTTCAAAAAATAAGAACATTGCGTATGTACATTTAAGTTTTCTTCGTAAAAAAGGGGTTGCGCGTTATACGACGAATATACCTAAAAATTAAAAATTGCGAATTGAAAGTACAGGTGCGCGTTATACGCCGGATTTTACGGTAATTAAAAACATTGCAAAATTCTATTTTAATACTAACTAAATTAATATTCTTGATCGAAATACAAGTTCTAGTAGAGGTTTTCCATTGGGATAATTTTGTGATCTAGTCTAAGATGGCACATCTTTCAATTTTTTTACGAGGCTTTTCAGAGTATGTAAAAGAGGGAAATCTTAATATTAAATGAAAGACCTTCGCGGACCCCAGTTTAAGAGCCACTGCACTACAATATGGAGAGGTGCTTCATTGTTTTTCCACACCAAAAAAGGACAGAACTTTAAGGTTCGGTGGAATCAAACAAGTTGGAGCGTTTTTTTACTGTATGAGGAGGAATTAGCACCAGTAACGTAACGTATACCCCCGCAATACCCGCATTGCGGGGGCCCAGAGACTCAAAGGGACCCAGAGACTCAAAGGGGCCCAGGGACTCTAAGGGACCCAGAGACTCAAAGGGGCCCAGGGACTCAAAGGGACCCAGAGACTCAAAGGGGCCCAAGGATTCTAAGGGACCCAGGGACTCTAAGGGGCCCAAAGCTTGACTGACACTAAGTAAGTATTTGGGTTTGGGGCCCAAAACCTGAGTTTGCAGGGACGCCCTAAAATTCCCCGTTACACCACTGATTAGGACCGAACGTCGTCCTCCTTAAATTTCAGGGCCCAGGGCCTCGCCTCGATAAGATCTCTGAGCCTCCATAAGATCATAATCCAAAAAATTTTAATCGCCAAGTGTTATTCTCAGACATATTCTCCGAAAAACTGGGAATTTTGAGCTTTATATGTCATTTACAATGGAAAGACTACATTATTATTGCCATGTCCATTCTCCGTGCCTAGGCCCAGGCCTACCAGCAAACGCTCTCATTATAAGTTTAGTCGAAAGGCGGAAGTCGGTCGAGTCGGCTTGTGCATAGGTTTGTGAGATTGGAGGAAACGCACATTTTTTTTTTTGTTACAACTTATCATTTGTACAAATATTTGGCAATGTACGCTATTTTTTGTTTACGTAAACTCTATTGGAAGTTTTTGAAGACAGAAAACGATTTTGTGAATTTAAAACGCTGAAAGCGAATTTTCTAAAAATACTTCACTTTATTATAGATTGCTTTTGTTACATGCCAACTTCGATTATGGATTCAAATTATGGGAGCTTTACATATATATACACTAAATTCGATAAAAAGATCGCAGGTGAGGTCTACTTTTGTACAGGGGTCCAGGGCCTCATGAAATCTTAAGACGTCACTGGTGACTATACAAAGAAAATATAAAAATCCTCAGAATGGTTGTTGCCAGTAAGTAGCAGGTTGTTAGTTGTTGCTAGTAAGTAGCAGGTTGTTGGTTGTTGCCAGTAAGTAGCAGGTTGTTGCCAGTAAGTAGCCAGTAGTTTTCTCCGGAAAAACTGGGAATTTCGGACGATATGTCAACTGACTACATGTGATGACTGGCGTTCAAATATAGGCCTATCCCCATACATCATCATTACTCATTCAGTCAAAAGGTGGCAGTCGGTCCAGCCGGTTTGTGCGATTGTATGTCACGCACATTTATGTTTCGAATTATTGTTTATACGAGTTTTTGACAACGTATGCTATGTACTATCTACTTTTAAGGATCATAGGTGGCGCTTACATTTGTGTAAGAGGAAGGGCTTCAAGAAGTCTTAAGACATCCTTGAGGCTACCGCGGTCATCTTACTTGTTTTGAATAAAATAACTTATTCATATTAATTTATATACAAGTAATATAAAAAGAATTTTAAGCCAATTCCTACATAGGTCAAAAAATAAAAATTTTATTTCAGGTACTTTTTATTTAAATAGTTATAATTAATATAAATATGTATATACATATGACAGAATCACACTATTAAGAGACAAAATAGAAAACGATTTTCCTTGCAATTTTCCATTTTCCTTTCTGTATAGGATGTTGGACACTTTTTTGTTTGTTTGTTACTGTTTATTCATCGATTAAATTCAATTATTCTAATAAAATAGTATAGTAAAAAAAGAATTCACATTCCCCAAAATTAGGCCAACCCAGGTGGGTTTCGAACCCACGACCTTTGGATCAGAAGTCGAACGCGCAATCCATTGCGCTATAGGCACACAACGGAAGATTTTCTTTTCTATATATACTGTTGGACTATTATTTTTGTTTATTACTATTTATTCATTTTTTAAATTTAATTTATGAATCAATATTTGAAAAAACTTATTAACATCAAGTGTCCTTCACTAAAAATTTTAAAAAATGTATTTGATATTCAATAGATGAATAGAATGTATTTTATTAACGATTGAAAATTTGAACAAGATATATATATAGGGAGAGAGAGAGTGAACTAAGTAGGAATTGAAAAAAGAAAACTGAATGGCGAATTCTAAGATATCCATACTTATAACAAATACAAAAATTAACTGTGATAAGAGGAAAACTTTTTTTAAAAGTATTCTTTCATCAATAAGGATTTTGAAGGTCTGGATTTTCTCTCTTTTTTTATATTTGTTTCTCCGACATAAAAATTCATTTCTTGATTAAATATTCAAAACTAAGAATCACGAAAGAATATTTCAATAAGTGGGTTAATTACTACAGGAAAAATAATGTTATTTATTTGTATAAATATTAATAACTTGCATGTTTTCAATAAACTTAGTATACACAAGCAAGCAATTTAATCTTCGCGAGTATTGATTTATTCAATGATTCATATTCTATGAATACAAAATGCTATCTTTGTACAAAAATCAAGTTGTTTGTCGCACATTTTTCATTTGATAAATTAGTATTAATAATAATATTTTGCACAAAGGCAATTCTTCATATCATTATCTAAAAGAGAAATGGAATTCATTATCGAAATCCCTTTGTGTTGACATTATTAATTTGCTAAACATTAAAGCAATTTTTCTGTAGAGGACAGCTTTTGAAATGAATGGTAGAATTTTGCCGGAGTGCCTGTTTCCCACAGGGAAACTTTACCTCCAATCACTTGGCTAAATGGGTGACTTTAGTTGGCTTATTGTTAAAATCTTAGCCCAGTACTGTGTAAGTAAGAAAAAAAAAATTCTCTTCACACCCTTTTTTTTAGCGCGTTTTTCACGTAGTGTAAAAAAAGCGCTATTAGGACGCAAATTTCGTCTTCGTTCCATAATTTGTCGTACCTTTTTCTCAGCCAATAAGCAACCAATTGACCTCGGGTTTTCGGCATTGGGTCGCATTTGTGCCCTAGATGAGCCGAATTATAGTTAAATTTAATAATTTTTAAATTAAAAAAAAAATTTTTTTTAAGTATAGTACTCTACTTTTTTGTTAGTAAAAAGTTCATTAGTTGCATTACTGTAAAGTACAACATGTGAAAATCGCGCTAAAATTACTTGGCCATGCCAGTGATTGATATCTTGTTTTCTCTTTAAGCTTTTGAAATACAGTCGAACCCCGGTTTATCGAACCCCTACTTAAAGAATTTCACGATTTAACGAGTCCCAGTCAAAAAGAAGGTAAAAAACCCTATTTAACGAATAATAAACCACGAATTAACGAATTATTTTAACAGCTGGAAAATGTTTTATTAGGTATTATTAGAGAAAGTTGGATTTTTTTTTTCAAATGACATATTCTTTTTGTCCGGAACAGAAAAAGACTTTTCTTGTAAGCAGGAAATTTCGATGGGAAAGGGTACTATTAGAATTATTAGACTTTGCAGGTGCAGATGAGTCAGGAGTGTAATCTATTGTGCGAGTTTCGAATAGAACAGGAAATTCCTTTCTCATATCAACCCACTCCACAACTCAGGGGATATTTTTAAGATTTTAACGAATACTTCACTTTTGCTGACAGACTGCCTATCTGTGCAACTAAAGTTGAGAAAATTGTTGATTTGTCGGAGCCAACGAAGAGCGATTCTGATGCAGAAATTGATAATGAAACTACGAAGGTTGATCAGAAAAAAAAGTTACAAGTCGAATAAAGAAATATTTATCAACAATACACAGAGAATACAAAAAGGGAATTGAGAAGCATACGTGCCTATCACATTTCGACATAATCACCAAGTCTATTTAGGCATTTATCAGAACGCAGAACCAACTTGTTTAACCCGTCTCGATAGAAATCAGGTCCCTGTTCACATTGAGCCAGGTCTCGGCGGATGTTTTCACGGCACTATTTTGGAATATCGCAGCACATCAGAAACGATATGCTCCACGCTACCATAGCTCAGTCCCAGCTCTGACAAGATTTAATTCAGAGTTGCCCGTCGATCATTTTGAATCATTTCTTCAATTCGTGCCCTGTTGATTTCTGTCGTTGAAGAACTTAGCCGGCCGCTTCCTGCCATATTGCGGTTTTCGATATCCTGTCTGCCTGATTGAAGAGAATGACACCATTTCGCTACATCAGGAGTCGGCAGATATTTCCGGTTTACGGGCTACTTCCGATTTTTTCAAGGTGTTGCGGTCCACCCAGTGGCGTAGTTGTGTTGAGGTAAAGGAAAGGTCTACAATATTTTTTTCACTTATAATGATAAATACGGAAGATGTGCTTACCAACATAACAAAAATAAAAAACTCACAATTTTAAAATCGTGTTTAAAGCTAAATGCAAGATACAAACGTAATAATGATATCCATAAATATAACAATACCGAATAATTCATTCATTTATCAAACAATTGAAAATTCATTAAAAAATAAAACATCTTCATCTATATTTGGTTCTCATGGTTATATTCAGTAGAAGACTTAGTCTGCATACTGTTAGCCAATCTTCAATATTTCGGTATATAATCACTAACTACTAATCTTCAGGCGGTCACCTCAAAATGTCTTGGAGGTCCACTGGTCGATCGCGATCGACTTAATATTTACCCTTGCACTACATGCTGTCTGCTCTCTCAGATGCGGACACATTCTTTGCCCCATAAAAATCGAATCACGGCTTGCACTTCCAAACGAGACCAATTTCCTGCCATTTTAATCGTCTTGAACTGTCCGGGAACTTTCATTACCTACCCGCAAACCAACTGTATGACAAGTAGCGCCATCTGTCTCCACTCTGGGAAAATAAAATTTCTCCACAATATGTAGTTTTCAAATGCTGGGGCTTGTAACCTTTTTTTTCTGATCATCCCTCGTATTATCTAAACTGTTACATTTTTTAAGGCTTAATATTGTTTGGAAACTGTGAAAACATACCTCATGAAGCAGGATGTAAATAACGCAGTATTTTCTTCTCTGCATAAAGTCGAAAAAGAACTCTATCGAGTCAGGAATCAAAGACATTTTCAAACATTTATTAGTCAGTAATAAAAATTCTAATATACTGATACGTAATGATTCACTAACAGTATTTCTAGTTGTATAAAAAACGCTTAACTTCTAACTATGGATATTTTTTCTGTAGTTGCTTATTATAGAATTTCCAAAAATAAAAGAGCAAAAAATTTGTATTTTGTTTGGACCCCGATATAACGAATAACCCCGAATTAACGAACAAAAGGTTCGGTCCCGATGAGTTCCTTAAATCGGAGTCCGACTGAATTATTGATATATTCTGAAAAAATTAAAAATGTATTTATTGGCATATCCAGGTTGTGTGTGAATTACAACTTTTTAACAACCTATTATAAACCTCACTTAACGGAATCTTTGAACTCCATTTTTACCCACTTTAAAAGGTCAGACTTGTCCAGGGTCGATGACAATACAATAATCTAATAATTGTGTTATATAGTCCTGATCAGGAACATCATTATTAATGATTTCCCATTTTCAAATCCCATCCCGCATCTGGTGATTAATTTCAGATCCCATTTCCAGATTTGGCGTCTAAAAGATTAAGCTAAAACTAAGTTCGATTAACTATAAAATGGTGTTTCTTAGTTTATTAAACTATATTTTATTTCTTTACAGTAATCGATGTATTTATTTTTAATATAAACGTAGACGAGATTTAAGAAGGGTGTGAACTGAAAGAGAGGTGGTTTCACATGTTTCGTACTAAGGAGGTTAATTTAGTTTTGAAACAACTTCGGAATAGCCTGTGACTTTTTTTTTATTTAAGCTACTTTCACCCTCCATCCGTACAAACGCCGCACAAAACGTCTCACCAGTTAGCTTTGGAATTCGGTGACGAGTACAGTGAGTAAAAATCAGTGAGTTTGTGGTTCACGTTTTTTTCTATTTTAGAAGAACCTTTTTACCAGCACAATGGAAAAGAGCTCAGGGGGGAAAGCAAACTGCTATTTCGCTTAAAATGAAGATGGAACTTCTTAAGGCTGTTGATCGAAACAGAAGACGAAAACGGAAATCTGATAAGATTTTGGTATAGCTAAATTTTGTATTAAGTCGCAAAGTTCTTGTGAATGTATTTGTTTCATTGGTTTTTATTAAATACGTGCATATATACATATCGTCGCCCATCCAGTATAGTGGTTAGCGACATAGACTGCTCTGCTGTAAAGCCTGGGTTCGAATCCAGGAGAAAGCATGGATGTTTGTAACTGTAAAGTTCCCCTTTGCGGCATGGGGCTACTCTAAATAGCCATCGAGTCGCAAGGTTGGTGGAAGGGGAAGAGAGGTGAGAGCCCCTGACCACCCCTAGGGTGTTCTCCCTCAAAATTAGGGTGGAACCGAGCCAAAATATCACCTGTATAGTGCTCAAAGCTACGGCTTCCTTCCAAAGCTACGGCCACAACATCGTCCGACAGGTGGCATTAGTAACAACAACATATATACATATCTATGTAAATAAAATGTACTCTAACAAACTTAATTTTGTTGAATATATGTTGTTGTTTTTTTGGCAATATCTTTTAACACGAAAAAATATTTCAGTTTTTCTGAGTTTAGTGTTAAACGATTTTCACTCGAAATTAAAAATGAATAAAAAGGTATCGATGAATATCTTCCAAGCGAATTTCAATTCACCCAGAAAGATGCTCTCGAGACCCTGAGGTCGAGAGTTTCTCACCTTTGTTCTGATTTTATATTCATAGCCTGGAGAATTTCGAGACTATATTAATCAAGAAATTAAGGGCAGTCACTATACACACCAGAGGAAATACGAAGAGAGAGCAGGGCTTCACTAATTGTGTCAAGGTCCTCCCACACATAAAGACGAACTGATTGGGTTGAATGTATAGTTTATTCCATTCATCAAGAGTTCTCATTAAGGAAATTGTACTTAATGAAAGCTTTCAAACAGCTTGATAAAAATACAGGGAAAATCGTCTGACACGAAATTGAAGGGACTGAAATATTTTTTCGCGTTAAAGGATATTGCAAGGGGGAAAAAACCTTATATTTAACAAAATTAAGTTTATTAGAGCACTTTTTATTTACATGTATATGTACAATATATATGCTTACATTTCATAAAACTCTAAAAAAAAAAAAAAAAAAGAATCGAAAAAATTTAATGAAATTTAATACAGAATTTTCAGGTTTTCAGAAAAACAAAACATTTATTAAGTTTTTTTGGCAAATAATCTGATATTTTTCTTTGCATTGGAAATTTTAGTATCAAATTGTCCACAAATTGTTCGATGTCGTCTATTTTGTGTCATTCATTTCACCAATGGAATATGCGTCAAAAAATAATTACGCATATTTTTTTCACAATGTTCCTCATGTCGGATGCTTTTGCGGGGCGTTTGTAGGGGTGAAGGGTAAAAGTAGCTAAGATAAGCAAAATTGGCTCGTGTCACAGACTATTCCGCGGATATTTCAAAGCTAAGTTAGCCTCTTTTCTATGAAACACGCGAAACCACCTCTCTTTCATTTCACACCCCTCGTAAATCTCGCCTGTGTAGCTGGTGTTTTCCGTATTTTTTATTTACTCCCAGAAGGGAAATTTTTTCGTGTTAAGCGATTTTCGTATCGTGATAAGAGAAAAAGATGCATGAAAATACATAGTAGTTTGTCGGGACCGTTGTATTATTTCGTGTGTTTCCGAAGAAGGGGACACAAGATTAGATGTCATCCTCACGACTTGACCATGGTTAAAATTACGAGGTCCGTCAGCAAGAAATCCTCGTACAGCAATATTAATATAATGAAACACGTTTGACACGAAAACGCTTAAGACTAAATAATACAATGGTCACGACAAACTACTATGGATTTTCATCCATTTTTTTCTCTTAATACGAAACGAAAATCGCTTAACACAAAAAAATTTCCCTTCTGGGAATGAACAAAATGCGGAAAACAGCAGCAGCGCATGGGAGATTTAAGAGGGACTTGAAATGAAAGAAAGGTGATTTCACATGTTTCGTAGAAAGGAGGCGAACTCTCGACCTAAAAAAACCTTTAGAATAGTATATGACACGAGACAATTTTCTAAGCTACTTCACCCTCCATCCCTACACAAACACCGCACCAAAACATCTCATCTCTCTTCAAATGGCTTTGAAATTGAGTGACGAGTGCACCGCAATGTGAGTAAAAGTCAGTGAGTCTGGTTCACATTATTTTTTCTATTTTAGAAGAATTTTTTTGCGAGCACATGACTTAGAGCTCAGGGGGAAAGCAAACTTCTATTTCGCTTAAAATGAAGATGGAGCTTCTTCGTGCTTTTGATCAGAAACAGAAGACGAAAATGGAAATCTGTAAAGATTTTAGTATTGCAAACACACACTCCACAATATTAACAATTAAAAAAGAGGGCCAATTACGTAAATGTTTGAAGGGTTTTTATTAAATACATGCATGTACTCATATCTATCTGAATAAAATATATAATAAACTTATATAATTTTGAAAAATATATAGTTTTTTTTTTTTTTTTGCAATATCCTTTAATAAGAAATTCTTTTAAAACGAAAAAATATTTTATAGTCCCCTTAGTTTCGTGTTAAACGATTTTTACTGTATAATTCTCTTTGCCTCCCTCCCGGGAACTTCGGTTCTATAATTGTAAGCCCTATTGGGCAAGTTAGGTCTCCTGGTAGATAAATAATATTCATCTTAAGAATTCAACATTTAGATTTCATTGAAGTTAGTAAATTGTTTGAAAAACAATGATAATTGATACCAAAATTAAGTTATTTTGTCCCAATTATAAACAATACATAATATCACTTTATTCTGTACATAAAAAAGTATACTAATCAGACAAAAATGAAGAATTTTTGAAAAGTCATTTCTGTTTCAGCCCACTAAATTTAAATTACAAAGCAGGATACAGAAATAAATATAAAAACAAAATAATTTTCGTAGTTAGTCCAATTATTGTAAATTTTCACATTTTTCTGATTGTACTAAATTCAATCATTTTATTAGGTGCACAAAAAAAGAAAAAAAAATCAGCAAGCAAAAGAAAAAAAAAATGTACAAATAAAAAATTTAGTTATTTACGAAAGATACAATTATGAAATATCTGCTAAAATTTTCTAAAAAAAAAAACATACTTTTCCAATGTACGAGTACTTGCAACAATAGTTCCATTTTTAAAATTTTAAAATGTTTATGTTTGGTAAAGAACCAAATATCTTTTTGTTAAATAATTTATGGTTTATAAAAATCACTTTTATAAATACAAACCGTCTTTTTAGCACAGTGTGAAATTATATTCAACAAAAAATTAGGGATACACAGTAAACAGTTGTACTCAATACTTTTTTCGAACCACATAAATTATTGTATATAGTTACACATATCAAAGACTTTAAAGGATGCTATAAGTCATTAAAATATTCCAGAAATTTTAATAATTATTCACAAGGCTAAAATTACTTGATTCACACATGTGAAATCACTTATTATATTTAAAAATATATTTCCAGTTAGTCAACAATTTTTCCGTAATAAACAGTTAAAAAATTAAGAACAAGGTATTGATATTTTGTGTACAAATATTTGTTTTATTATTAAATTTGTTTTTTCAAACTAATCACTTTAACAAAACAAAGAAATTAAATTTATAAAACAAGGATTTATTGAACAAAAAAAAAAAAAAGATTTACTAACCAAAAGAAAAAAAATATTTTGAATAAAAATAGTTTAATATTTAACTGCTATAATTAAAATGTTGAAAGTTGATAGACCTCAATATTATTTTACACAAACATAAAACTTTTCTTCATATATATGTCTCCCAAAACTTATCTTTTCTAAATCATGCAACTGGAAGTATTTTAAATTCCATGTATTGAAACAATCTTATTTTCAAATTATAAAATCTCTCTTTCAAATTATGTGTTAAAATTCTTTAGAATCCTTCAGTTCATCTCTATGTAATTATAGAAATGTAATAGAGTTTTGAGGCATAAAATCCTGATATTTTATTTTCTTATTAGAATCTACAATATGTCATTTCTACACCCATACTTAACAGAACATTATTGGAATTATCCTATTCTGATAGAAAATTGCGAATATTTTAATTTATTTTCGAACCCCACGTTTAAAGAATTCTTAACACTTATTTTTGTTTTCTTTTACAGTACATTATACTTTATTGATACCACCAAACGATTATCTTCAGAACAATAAATAAGGATGATTAAATGGCATGTTTCCAACATTCCGCAAGGCGATTAAATAAAAATATTTATATAACAACAACAAGAAAACTTTAAATGCTGTTTAAGAAAATCAAAATTAGAATTTTGCTAAAATTGCAACATATATATAAACAAATACACATCATTTCACTCTGTTTTAACTATCAGTTTTAGATTATTTATCTCGAAGATAACATTTAATTAAAACTGACAATCAAACTCAAAAGACATGACATTCAATCCGATGTAATGAAGGATTTTACTGCAGCGTTTTCTGTTTCTGTAGAACGGAACATTTAATACTGGAAATCTTCGAAAAATAATTGTTTACATTTTCGATGAAAACACTTCAAAGACGTGTCATTGAGTTTGAAAAAATACATGATGTATAAAAACTCACCATTTGACAACGTCAGTCCATAAGGGGCGGGATCAGAAGAAACATCACCACCACACTGCGAAATAACACGCGCGATTCGGCCCAAGCCAGCGGGAATCGAGGAACACGTTGCCCAGACTTTCAGCTGATCTGTCCGGCAGTCTGCTGTGAGCTACCCGTACAACGGAAAGGAGGTTTGGGGTTGTCGCAATTCACTCGCTTCGCCAAAGACAGCCAAGAACACGATAAACTTGCATTGCTGGTCGATACAGCACGCTGTTGCTGAGGGGACAGAGTATTTTTAAAATTTAATCTCAGACCATTCGAAAATCACAAGGGAGGAATCGAAATGCGAAGGACAGCTACATTCTAGGATGAACAGTAATATTTTTGGGGATACATTCATGAATAAATATATGTGTGTGTGTGTGTGAGAGAGAGAGAGAGCATCTTTTCTTTTTTCAAAAATAAATAAATCAGGGCCTCGAACCGTAATTTTTTTTCACTCCGGTTCAACTAAAATAAAATATATCGGTTCAATTCCAGTTTTCGTTCCTCCAAAAATAAAAGTTTTCGATTCAGTTCCGAAAGAATAATTTTATTTTATGTATATTCTTCTTTGTATTAAAAATCTAATTCTATTAAAATTTAGAATATTTAATTCGTACATTATGTGAGTGAGTAAATGAATACTAACGTCGCACTGTTCAGCGACACGAAGGCTTTTGGCGACGGATCGCTTCATTCTGAACCATGATCAAGTGACGCGGACGATACCTGAGCTGGCACCCCCCTCTCCTAACTACCACACCACACCAACGGGAGGACGTTTGAGCTCTCGACAGATTTAACGTGCATTGCTCCTCTACACAGCGGGTCTTCAGTGGTACTGGGCTAGAAATCATGACACGCTAGCCATGCTCCGATACCTTGACCACTTGGCTACCGCGGCCTTGGTACATTATGTGAATTGATACAATTGACCAACATGTCCGATGCGAGAGGTGAGCAGAGAACGGCGAGCATTGGCATTGTTATCAATTGTCAAAATCGTATTTGACAACTAGGTTCATGATCTGGTTTTTTTCCCCTATCTAATCAGTCTATACAAAACATCCGGGGATGACCACGAGATGCGAAAAATATAACTCAGACTGATATTTTTCTTTAAAACAAATAATCTATACAATAGAACGTCGTTTATCCGAACGTTTATTATCCGGAGCGTCAAATATCCGAACCAAAGTCCGGATACGTTTTCGAACAGTGCAATGCTCAACATTTGTTTCCTGTGATGCCAAAAGTGACGGGAAAACCCAAGGTGAGGGATATTTGGGGGATTTCAGCTGTCTGAGATTTGGTAAACATCTGCTTGGAATATTAGGTCAGTTTGTTTCCAAGTGAGGGGGCGTATTCGTGCTCTTTTGCTGAATTTTGTAGAAACCTGGATGGCATGCGATGCAGAAGACTGTGGATTTCAAATGCTAAATATTGTAGAGATAGTGACTTCCGTGCGAGAAGAATCCGACCCTGTTGACGATGAAATGGATGAAAGACGAGGACAACAACAACGAAAGTAGCAAGAGTCCGTCAAATGCTGACGCATTTTTATGCGTTAGAGACCGTAGATATATAGAAAATGGCATGTACTCTGCTTTTCGCTTTTGTACGCATACCTAAGTAAAAAATCTTTCCTTGTGTGAAAAATATTTCGAATCCGCAAAGAAATTGTTTGACAACTGAATGCTCAAAATCGTGTCAAATTGAAATTCACAAATTCTACCGCTGATTCTCCGATATAAAAGTAAAGCGGTGCAAAAACAAGTTCCCATTAAAATTTTTATTAATTTTTTTTTATTTAACTGTCATGAAAGGAAATACTTATATTTTATATTGTCTATTTCTTATTTTAATTGATTTTTTTAAAAATACAATTTAATTTTTTTTAAAATTTTTGTTGAAGAAATAGTTATATTTTATACTGCTTATTTTAATGTCAAAAATATTTTTAAGTGAATCAAAATTAATATATAATAAAACCGTAAATCTATATTATTGACCTTTATTTTCTAACTCTTCGTGTATTATCTCGGGAATTTAATTGTTTCAAAAATGTTCTACTGAATGGCACGCTGAATCATATTAGTATATTGTTTTGGCAACCACAGCTATAATATTGCCGATCCCTGCTATATATCATAAAAATCTATTTTGATTTGAATAAATTCTCATAATCATAACTATGCAAATATTAAATATCTTTATCTCTTGAAATTGTTAATGTTTTCTGTATTACTTTACTAATAATTTTAACACAAAAGCAATTCGTAATGTTTTGTAAAATGGTTTGTAATAGTTTATCAGAAGTAGTGATGCAAGTTTTAAAACCATTGGTGATTATTCGAAATTCAAAAAGCAATTTTTTTTTATGGAATTTAGGAGTATACATATAACATTTAGTGGATGCAATCAAAGAGAAGGCAATCTGAGAGAAAACTCAGTTCATCATTAGATTTTTACATATCTTATTATGTTATTTTTCTTCAGATCTATTTGCGATTAATTGAAACTTTGTATATAATGCATTTTGTATCGCAGTCTTCATCTTTCTATAATGAAAGGGATTAGTGCGATAAATATCAAACGAACTTTGTTGAAAAACAACAAACGGATTGTACATCTAATGAAAATGTGTAAATAATCTTTTTTAATGTTTTCTTGTTTGCCTTTAATTGCCCGTGGGAACTTTGTATGAATAGATTTCGTGTCTTGCGAGCTCATCAGAACACTAGACTGGTTTGAAAATCTCTGTCGAGATGAAATCTACGGCACGTTATTTTTCCATTCATCCACGAGGATTAAATTACAGATCTTTTAAACTGTGTTTAAAGCGCATAATTAAATTATATTCACATTTTTGTTAAAGAATGGAATTTGAAAAACAATTTCACTCATTCTTATTCGCTTATGACTTTTTGAACTTAATGCAATAATTAGGAACGTCTTCAGACTTTTTGAGCCCCCTGGCCCCTACATCAATGTAGGCGCCACCTATGAACCTTAAAGGTAGATAGTATATAGAATATGTTGTTAAATATTTGTACAAACAGTAACCCGAAACAAACAAATGTACATGACTTTGTGACGGATCTATACGCGTCCTCTCACTAACTCCTTGGGGATTCCTTTAGGGAAAGCATTCTTTCAACCAACTTTTACCGAAGACAAGAAAACGTGATTATGTAAATTAAGTTTAATATATATATTCTGTATTCGCGAGTTTTAGGAAGTAAGAGAAGTGAGAATCAAAGGTTAGTGAAGTAAGAATCGAAGATTAGGGAAGTGAGAATTGAAGGTAAGTGAAGTAAAGATAGCTCGGATATGAAGTGAATTAATGAGAAGCTAGCAATCCGGTAGTAGTACGTAAACAGTGTACGACGCGTGAAGTTGGAATCTCTAAGAAGTGCTGAAGTCAACTATTAGGCTGCATCGAATAGTTGAAAGGATTGCAAGAATTCAGGTACTGTAATTTTAGTTTAAATAGAAGTTAGAGAGTTAAATCATTAACAAGCTTCTTAAATCAAGCTTTGTATAAGTTATCGTAAGGATAGATTCTCATGATCGTAGATATTGTCCCCACGCTTTCTTGTCTCACCTTCGGGCTCTATTGATCAAATTTATCTTAATAAGAGTGTGATTTGTGTCTGTGTTAAATGTAGAGATAAATAAATAATTTGAGTTCATCATGTCGTCTGATCATTTAGTTCCTCCTACACATCTAGCCGGGTTAGAGGGAAGAAGGAATAATAATTCCTTACAACTTACAATCACACAAATCGGCTCGACCAACTGCCACTCTTTGGCTCAAGGAGTAATGATGGTGTAAGGTGGTAGGCCTATGCCTATTCGTCGGCGACGATCATCACATGTAGCCAGTTGACATATCGTTCGAAATTCTCAGTTTTTCGATGAATACAACCGGAAACAACATTTAACCGTTAAAATTATTCGAATTATGATCTTATTAAGGCTCAATCGAGAATAAAACGAGGCCCCACTGGCACCGAGACCCTGGGCCCATGCCTTAAGACGTACTGGCAATAATACACACTTACGAGTATAATCTAGTTCGGACAAAGAAATAACTCTACATATTTTTTTAAAAAATCCTTAAGTCTTCCAAAAAAATTGTTCTTCCAAGTAGGTTTACGATTCCTTTTATTATCGCACGCGAAGGCAACAAAATTTCAATCTTTGAGGGAATTGAAATTTCTGTAATTTACGCTACATCAGTTGCCGTAAGATTAAAACATGTACTGAATAAAAATGTAAATTTTTGCAACTTATTACACTACTTCAGTGGTCTTCAAACTGTGTTCCTCGGAACCCTGGTGTTCCATGAGGCACGTGCCCAGAGGTTCCCCGAGTCACAGTGTAAAATGGAAAAGGAAATTATAAATGAGTATACAAAATGGATTCACGTTCACTATCAAGTTTTTATAACCATAATTATCTAAAGCTCATCCCAGTCATTAAAGACAAAAATTTTACTCACGGACAATAACTTTATTTTTTAATACTTTTTAAACTCTTATTTTATACGAATACGATAAAAGAATATTAAAGCATTTTTTCTTCATATGTACTACCTACTAGAGTATGAATATTCTATAGTTTGCTATACCGGGTTTCACGAAATATAATTTTATTTTCTCGTTAGACAATATTCTGCACAACTAAATAGTTTTGAAATGGTAAATGTACCTTTTTACATTTGTGGGGAAAAAACACCTACAATTAAAGATAGGAAACAACTTATTGACATATCAACATATTCGACGTTAAATTATAAATCTAAGCAAGAACATCTCCTAAATTTTAGGCTGCAAATTCGTGCAAAATAAACAGGATTTCTCACACAGCTCTAAGCAACAAAATCCAAAATAAATAAATAAATGATCCAAAGCAGAATAAAACACAATGTGACCTTCAGGTAGTTTCAATAAACCAATATTTCGACAGTTTGTGCAGAAAAATTCAAGCACATATCCCAGTTGCTAAATATAATGCAAGAGTAGGTGACACTTGGATCAAAAATTAATATATAATGAGTAAATTATATTAAAATTACATTAAAATTTTTAATAATCAATAAATACTTCTTTAATTGTTATTATATGTAGTAGCAATAATATGTTTCTTCTTTACATATATTATTTTTAGATATATTTTAAATGGGGAAGGAGTTCCTCGAAGACACCTTTTACTTCTAAGAGTTCCATGAGTCGAAAAAGTTTGAAGACCACAGCACTAGTTTTACCTAAAGTTTTATTAAGATTAAAAACAGGATTGCAATGAATTCAACATAACTCGATCCAAATATTCCTGTAAGGCTTGCCTGAAATTTAGCATATAAGGAAAGAATAAGCAGCTGGCTTTATGTTGACACAAAAAGAATATAAGCTATTGACAGCCATTGTGAGTGTTTCTCCGCTGTAGAGTCAATAGCGTGTTCCTCTATTGAACTGTTCTTGAACAATGAATGAAAGTACTACGCATTCAAAGAGTAAAGGGTTCGAACAATGAGAAGATATCCGAAAGAGTTTTTCCATCTCTCTATGCTTCAAGAATATATATATTGCATCGTACCAGAGAAGGAATTATTCGAATAGGTTGAAAATCGGTAGACGTCATGTACATGCATTGAAAGTGAAACTCAAAAGGTAACATAGATATTAGAAGCTTTATTGAAATAAAAAAAAACGCTACAAAACAACACAGTTTCTTAGATTTTTTATTTTTAAATCATTTTATTCAGAAATCTATTGATCAAGTTAACAAGAGATTTAATCGATATATGCAATGAACATTTGGCCCTTTTTAAAAGACGCGAGGTGAAAATATCGAATAGTGGATTTCATGTCCTGTTACAATGCTGGTCCTCCGAAATCCAACACCAAGAAAGACAAGAAATATCAAAGCAAAATTCATTTTAAGGCGATAACATACAGTGCGGAGGTGAAATTATTAAAAATACTGTTTCTCTCTGGCAGGTGAAAAAGACTATGAAACCAGTATTGAAAATGTGCCTCGGCTAGAAATTACCTCTGCTACACATCTCGGCATTGAATGAAAGAGTCTTTAGATGCCTTGTTAGGATATAACAGTCTATGCTGAAACTATACATTGCCAAAGTTGATCTGGTGTAGCAGTGAATAGTGTAAATATATTCTTTAATTATCGATCAGACATATTCGATCAAGAGAAGAAGCAGGCCGAGTCAGCAATGCAATTTGGTGGATGAAGTCGTGAACATTGCTTGTCACATGGGGTTACCCATTCCTGTTGGAATGTGACCACGGACGAGTTCTAAAGGTAAGGGGTGAGAACTATAGACTTCAAAAACTCACAGATATAGCACTGGTTAGACATTGTACAGGCAACAGAGTTACACTCTACGGTGTTGCCCCAGTATGGCGATACCAAAGGTAACTTTTAAGCAATCTCTCCATAGCTTTTTCCAAATTCTGAGCCGCCTATAATGATGTTGCAGGCAAAAAAAGTGATTCGTCTGTTAAGACAAAGTCATGCTGTTTCATTATTTATTCATGACTCTCAATGGAACATTTTAATACAAATATCTTGGTTTTGAGAAAAAAAAGGTAATCGCAGTAACAGGGACGTCTTAAGGCATGAGTCAACTGGGTCTGGGCCTGGCGCCTCGGTTTCAGTCGGGTCCTCGTTTAGTTTCCGATTCAGTCTCAATAAGCTCATGATTTGAATAATTTTAATGGTCGAATGTTATTCCCGGACATACTCCTCGAAAGATTGGGAATTTCAAACTACAAGTCAACTGGCAACAATGGCAAAACTGCATTTTTGGGTGATGCCCGGTGCCCCTATCTAGCCATAGGCTTAACACTTTAAACCATCGTTACTCATTTAATTGAAATGCAGCAGTTGGTCAGGACGATTTGCCGCAGGAGAACAAGCCGCAGGATTCCTTGTTCGCAGAATTCCTGTGGCTGTGACGAGACCCTGTCCTTCACAGTGTCCTTGAGTACGTCGTCCGAGTTGAAGCGCTTTCCTTTCAGGTGTTTCTTCAGTGGACCAAACACATGGAAATCGCAGGGTGACATGTCCGGACTGTAGGACGGATGGTCCAACGTCTCCCATTGGAACTTGTCCAGTTCCATTTGTGTGACTCTGGAGACGTGTGGACACGCGTTATCATGGAGCAGAACCACACCCTCCGTGAGCAGCCCCGGTCATTTGTTCTTGATGGACCTGCGTAGGCGTCGGAGTGTCTCACAGTACACATCGGAGTTAATGCTTTTTCTGTGCTCGAGTAATTCTGTGCTCGCATCATTTGGACGCCGCTTTTTATAAGAGCCTTTGCTCTCTCCTGCGCATGCGGGCACCCGCGCATGATCCGATCCCAGTCAGAGTCTCCAATGGCATCCCGAGATGTCTCGCTACATTCTCCATTGGCGGAATATGCAAATATTTAACTGTTTCATTTTTATGTCGTTTCGTACCTTTTCATTTGATCACCCCTTGTACAATTGATGCCGCTGATCACTCACTTCTCCTGCATCCATAGATTAAAATTTCACATCTCTGTTGCTTGATTAGGTTTGGCGCGATTGCTGATTTTCCGGATGGTTAGTTCCCATTCTTTAAAGACAGAATTTTTTCCTAGGTTGTGAACCCATAAACGTGATCCAGTGATGAAATTATTATTTTCAGAGGAATTCTGGAATTTTGCAAGCAAATCAACTGCAAAAACACAATTTCAGTACTTCAAAATGGCATTCTGTACCCTCTTTATGTAGTGCTTGTTGGTGGTTCAACAGAAATCCTTGGTGAGCGCTTATGCTGATCCTTTGTATATTCAATTGAGATATACATACCGTGAAAAATGCACGCGGTTTGGATTTTTCCTTTATGATGCTGCACTTTGGGTGACCAATAAGTAATCATTGAGTGAATTTTCTCCTTTTACCCCCACCCCCTCCCCACTTCTCTGCATTGCATGCACAAACATGTTAATACTTAGTCGCGATGGAATTGTTGCATTTTCTTGATATAATTATAACGCTTTTTATTTCATATTTTTGCCTGTGAACTATTGAACTTATGTCAATAAGAGCTAATTTAAATATTTAGTTAGATAATAGAAGAACTCAGAGACTATTTGTATGATTTTAATTCTAAATGATAGATTATATATAATCATATTTCCTTTAAAAAATCACTGCTACATTTAGTATTATTGCCAGCTCATTGTCAAGTAATATAATAAATATATCAAAATCCATTTAAAAACGATATCAACATTAGTATCTCGACGTCCATCATTGACTGATAGTCATTTTTTTTTCAATGACATTTTTTGCTATTTTATAGTTTGTATATATAAAACATTGTGTACGTTTTTGAAAAAAAATTTTTTCCTCCCTTATAATTACAAATGTACGAATTCCAAAATATCTGGAATTCGAAATTACATATTTTAAAAATAGAGGGTAGGAATCCCCCCCCCCAAGTAACACAATTCCACATTAACCCTTCATAAGGAAGTGGACCACCAACTTCATCAATTTTTAAATGTCCATGAATCCATGAGAAGCTATTTTCCCACCTATACTTTGTGCTGTTAGCACTTCGGCAAGCACGACATTTGATATCAAGTCGCAAGCGCAAAGGACGACCTGTAAATTTTCAGAGCAGTGAGAAAACTGTTCCAGATGACCTACGATTGACTCAAGTTGGTGATCCTATGCCAATTTGACAAAAACACATATAGAAATTGCCTTGACATTTGTGCTATACTAAAGCATATGAAAACAAGATACGTTTGTACAGCTTTAAGTGTCCTACTATGTATTGATCCCTATTTTCTGAAATTTCATGGAATGTAATATGTTTAAACTCTTAAATTTTTGAATAAAAAATATCTTTCATTTAAAATTCCTTCACTATATTTTAGTATTTACAAATGATTTTTTTACAAAAACCATGTAATGCAATATAAAAAGAAATGCAAAACATAAGATGTCTTACCTTCAAATAGCTTCATAAGATGTCTTACCTTCAAATAGCTTCATAAGATGTCTTACCTTCATCGCAGTGAATGTTGGAAAACATACTCCCCCCCAAATAAAAATGGTCTTAAAAATCAAATTAATTTTTATTAACAAGCTAAATGAATTTCATTTTTTATAAATCAATCACAATCCCAAAACCATCTTAACACAACATTACGAGAAAAAAAAATGGCCATATCTTATACAGCGTTAATATATATATGGAAAAAATTTTATATATAAAATAGAACATAACAGGGGGAAAAAAAAATTAAGATCAAATCTAATGAAATACAAATAAGAGCCTAGCGAGTCAAAATGCAATTTCGGACTTAGGACCGAATAAGTGGGTTAAACTAGTTTGAAGGCGCCAACCTTCCCCCTTTGCAACTCGTAGGAAAGACCAAAATAAAATAAATAGAAATTTAAAGTATATAAAATCCAAAATATAACAAATCCAAAGTATAAAAATCTCATAGAAATATGAAAGAACAACCGACTACTATTAAGCAAAATTCTCCCAAATGTTTAAGCAGAAAAATATCAAAGAATTACCCAGTAAAAGGATTCTTCCAAAAAGATTTTAAAACTTCTGCTCACAGAGCTTACTCCAGGAGATCCAACACTCTTGAAACCGATGAAAGCTTATATATTTGTGTTAAAATCTAAATTGCACTTAAACGCATCTTTATACAGCTTGTAAGGAAGACGCCAAGAAAGATTACATATATATATATATATATATATATATATTAAAATTCATTCAACCATTAATATCTATTTAATTTTAAAAAGGAATTCTGATTTTATATTCGTATTAAATATTTACTAAAAAATACAAAATAGAGCATTAATCAATGTTCGACTGAAAGAATTATAATTATTTGCTACATTTGTAGCGAAATATTCTATGACGCCATATTTCCTTCACAGTAACAAAAAATGCAAAGTAATAAAATTAATTGCCTGTCTAGACAGCCGAATAATTAATGAATGCTAAATTACCCTGGTTAGGGGACAGATGAACACAATTTTTTACATTGGGATGCACATTAGAGACGTGATAATTACTGGAAATCGACGTTGCAGATTCTAATTGAGCTCATTCATTATAATGAATTATTTAATTTGCAGATTCGGCTGAGATTATTGTTAAAAATTCCATCTAATGAACTTCAGCTTTATGAATTGCTATGATTCTAAAATTGATTGATTAGGTTGCTTGGGATTCGAACAAAGACTATTATATTCTTTAAAAGAATTCTTTTGGTTTAATAGAATAATATTCTCTGAAATCTAGACGGAATATATTGATTGAACTATGCAACTGAAATCTGGCTATCAAAAACACATGCAAGTTTTAAAATGCTGTTTTAATTTGCCTAAAAATTAGTTATTTAAATATTTTTGGAAAAAATTGAAAATTTTGTCGGTAGAAATACTAGAATAGCTTAAAAATAATTAAATGATTTCATTATTTAGCTTTGTAAATCTTAATATTATAACTAATATCGAGATTTGAGAACAATTTCAAAATGTACTTTCCTTTTTACTATATAATAAAATAATATTTATAGTTTGGTAAACAATTAGAAATAACTATTTTATTTATGTGAAAAAAATAAGAATGGAATACATTTTAAGAACTTAGAAATGGTAACAATTTAAATAATAATAAAAAGAATTTATATTTTAATAATATAATTTATTTTCATAATTTTAATGTAATTTAAATTTATTAAATTATAATTAAATTTATAATTTTGTTTATAAAGAATAATATTTTGTTTGCAAATGCACTGTTTTTAACATCTCAAAGAATTCAATTTTTATGAAATCTATAAAGATTCAAGTAATTCGTATCACCGACAGAAATTATTAGACACTTTGAATAATTTTTACGTGACTAACTGAAGCCAATTTGCTCATAATAATCGATTTAAAAGAGCTATTTCAAAATGAAATTCCCTTAGCATTTGTAAAAAAAAAAGTTAATTAAAAGAATTTTTTAACAACTTAAAAGAAATATTTCCACAAATAAAACACAACAAAAATGAAGAAAATATCCTGAAACATTGTAACAAATTAGTTCCAAACATTTATTCCAGAAGAAAAGCAGAATTTCACGCAAAATTAAGCAAATAGAATGCCATTAAGTTGATACACAATGTTGAAAATACACGTTACGGCATGAAGAAACTCCCTCGAAGTCAGATTCTTTTTAAACCATCAGCAGTTCAAAGAGTTCCGAAAATTCCACATTACAACGGAATAAGATGAATCTGACAACCTATTGTTCATTTGCACTTGATTAGTCTTCACGCAGCTCATCAAAAGATTGCCGAATTATTCCACTGACAACACGAACTTTATATGGTCTGGCGAAAAATTTCTTTCTTTCTTTCTTTCTTTTTTTTTTTTGCAGCCAATTGCCTTTTAGTTCTTCCTGTTCAAAATAGATTTTATTGTTTAACCCAAGTTAAAATCCAAATTATGAAAAATTTATTCCTGCAAAAAGAAAAGCAAGAATAAAAACAAGCATATTTTAAAAGAAGTAGTCAGAATCTTTAGGGGGAAAAGCATTAAAGAATCCAACGAAAAATTACTAAGTGGTACCTCATTTTATGAATGGGCCAACTTATAAATTTTCCAAGATATTATTTGTTTTAAACATATTCCGTTTTGGCTTCTAATTATGAATTTATTCGTGAGATACAGATTGGACATTTATAATCTATATATTAAATGAACGTTTCAGTACAAACAACAGCGTCGCAAAATTTGTTGAACACATTTCTAGTGATACTATTTAGTGCACTACTTATGCATTTCTCATTTCGCACTACAAGAATTATTGTTCGATTCTCATTTCTCTCATTCCATACATGCGTACAGAAATACCTCGACTTAGGCTACACTGACTTAAGCGAATTCGGAGTTACGCGATTTTTAAATCTCGTCGACTCGTCTTTTTTTTCTTCCCATCCCTGAAACTCAGGTGGAGGCAGTGCGAGTTCTTTTTAATATTAATTAAAATTGAAATATTTCGAGAAGGTTTTATTTAGATTTTGATACATATTATATAACCACAGTTTTTTTAAATCTATTAACAAGACTATTTATTCTGATTAGAAGCTTCAGAATATTCTAGTAAGAATTTCGGAACAAACTGTAAGGTATGAGCCATTTTCAACAGAAAAAAAGAAAAGAAAAAAAAGAAAGAGATTATCACAGAAAAAATTCTTGTAAAATTAGTGGAAAATGCTTTTATCCTGTTTCAAACTTCTTATCTAAAAAGAAAGAGGGTGTTTTGTTGCTCCGAAAAAATTATTTCAAATAAACGATTCAAAACGAAGCAATAAAATATTTTGTTTGGGTCGGTGGCAATGATAGTTCTTTTTTCAATTCGTTTTTATTGAATCGATTGTTGTATGCTGCATTATTGTCTGATTTTGCATTTTTATACTACAGTTCTATATATATGTATAATATAATTGTTAATCTGTATTAGATCTTTGAAAAGGAAAAGCATTGTCATCGTTTGTGTTCGTTCGATCGGATGTCAAATTATTCAAAACCATCAATATAATAATAAATCGCATCTTCGCATAATTCATTTTCTTGCCGTAATCGTTAATACACATAAAATATATAAGCACAAAAGATTTCACTATCAAAAGTTATTCACCATTATTATTGATATTGAATTTCCTATTTTCAAAATTTTATAACGCTTCATAAACATGATTAATTGCTTCATTCTGATTAGTATTATATGTACAATAAAAGAGGCAAACTATATATACAGATAAATTCTTTCTTCAGTACGTCTAAGACACAATTTTATAGAAAATCTTCGAGTTCTACAATATAGTGCTCACATAAAATTCGAAATAACATATTTTTTGAATTTAGGATTATAAGCTCGACAAAAAACCTCAATAAATATGCAAACTATGCAATCAAAACTATAAAAATTAGAGCGATATGTGAGATAACTTGATCATTATTAAATGCTTAAAGATTTTTTGGGCTTTGAAAATTACTTTTTAACACACTTTTATTAGCTTCATCTGTATGTAACGGAATCTTTGAACTCGATTTTTACCCATTTCAAAGGGCCATATTAATTCGAAATTTTGCACACTTGTCAAGGACCGATGACTATATAATAATTTAGTAATTTTGTTTCGTTGTCCTTATCAGGATCAACGAATTCACATTTCTTGATTTGGCGACTAATTCCAGATCCCATTTCCAGACTTAAGGACTTATTCCAGATTTGGTGACTAAAAGATTAAGTTATAATCCTAAAGCGAAAACGCTCATGGTTAATACAAATGCAACAAACAAACAAAAAAGTGCTTCTTATATGTAAAAAAGGGAAGGATGCTTCAGCAATTTCAAACCAAAAAAAAATTGCCCAGTTTTAAAAAACTAAAAGAAACACGCTTTCATTGTAGATCGAACTAAAAAAATGAAAAATAAATATTTTTAAAAAATTAAAAAACACTCTTTATAGCAAATCGAACTAAAAAGTAAAGAATAATTCCTAATATAAGAATAAAATGATTAAAGAGAAAATTAATGTCATTCTGGTAAAAGCGTGGGCGCTTTGTACTACATTTTCTAACAGAATAGAACTAATAAAAAATTATAACAATTGATATCGAGCACCCCACACCCACAACTATTTGAAAATTCGTAAACGGAATTTTAAAGAAATTACGTAGTAAAAATATTTACTCCAACTGGTTTTGCAGAATTCACACACATCGAATCTAAATTAAAACAATACTTATATATTTTTACATTATCTGCATAAAAAGAAAGAATTCAATCGCGTAGACCTTCACGAATAATTTTCTCGTAAAAGTAAACAATTTGTATATATTCCTTTAATGTAAATGATTTAGAGTCAAGCTGTGTCGTTGCCATATTTAAAAAGAAAATTCGAATTACTTTTTTCTTTGTTATACTTAAAATTCTTATTTCTTTTAAACAAGCCATGATATAATGAGAACACAAAGTATTGTTCAAAGCAAAGATAATATGTTGTTACATGTCTTTATTGGAAGGATCAATCCAAACATATCAAAAAGCTCAAACATACACGATATTATACACATAATATCGTCAATGTTACAAATATGCATATAATATCATCAAAATATTTTATAGCTCAAGTATTGTTTCAATGTCTTCTTTTTTTAATAAAAAATTCGTTAAAACAATATTTGAGCAAAAAAGATTCTTCTAAAAATATAAATTAATCAATTAATTAATGTTATACATTCACTGAAACTGATTCTTAATTGAGGGTTACTTCTCACTCATTCTATCTTTTATTTCATAGTTTGTGACCATTGTTCCTAATGTGCTTAAAATTAGAAGCATGCTTTTAAGTCAATGGACTTTATTCGCGTGACGTCACAATCATACGATTCAACTGGGCAATCACTAAGCTATCATTTTGCATAACAGGTTCTCGCGAATTCTTCTGTAGATGATAGTTATCTTCTAAATTGTTGCATCATTTAATTATTCGGCTACTTGCTTCCATATCTACATAAGTATCATTAAGTATTCCCTGGTATAATGCTACTGATATTTTTAGCAGATCATCAACAGATTGCAATCAATCTGAATGCATTATTAACTTCTTTTTCTTTTGGCCGTTGGGACAAAGTCGAGTTGGAAATTACTATTGCAATGATTTTAGTGCTTTTCTTCAAGTTGTCTTCCTTTAGTTCCAAGTCTAATATTTTTAAATATCTGTTTTCTTCAAAAATGTGTAGCTACAATATGTATAAGATTTTAGATATCACACAGAAATCTATTCTGTTTAATAATTCCTAGATATATATTTTGTTGGAACTGAACTTCATATTATATGGCATTTTCACCTTGAAAAAAAAAAACCCAAGTTATTGATACTATTGATAAGTTCCCATTGATATTGCAAAAAAATCTCCAAAAAGAATTCTCCTTTTTTCATTCCTAAAGCTTTTTATCGCCAAAACCAAGGCGCGCTGTATCAATAATACAAGGCCCCAACATATGGAAGCAAAAAATCGTAAAATGTTAGGGGTTCTCCAAAAAGAGCTCCCAAGGAGTTTTGCTACAGGGCCCACACAAGACTAGCAACGCCATTGCATCTAACATTACATCATTTCACAAAATAATTAAGACAGATCTTTGTTGTCTTGATAATTGGAAAGATAACAAGTTCTTTTCAAATAAAAAAAAAGCATCCCAATTATATTAAAAAGATTTTTTTAGTAATTAGAGAATCCAATATATAAGTACTTATATTTCCCCAGTATACATATATTAATTGCTGTAAGAAAATTAAAAGAACATGAAAAAGACCAATTTAGTATAAGGAATCTATTTCTAGATTGATATCGATAAGTATTGATGTTTCACAAACAGTAATTAAAGTTTGTATTATGGGGGGTACAGGTTTTAAAGAATTTACAAGAGAGGGTGTTATAAGAATTAAACGAGTTGGACTATAACCTAATTATCTTCATATTAAAGCGTCATCATTAAAACTAATTTTCAGTACATCTTATTCTGTCGAAGTGTTAACAATATGCTATTTGAGCTCCAAATATGTCGAGTTTTGTCCAAACTTATGTGAGTTTTTTCTTCTTTATTTCTATTTGACGGGGGGGGAAAGCAACTGAAAATAATCGATTGCTATGTGAGGCTTATGAGGACCATGCTCCATTTAAATGTAACATCGAGCAGACTTCTCCGACTCATATTCTTTGTCCTACGACGACTTACTAGGTCTTCCTATGCTTGTATATGACTTTTTGAGAGTGAATAAACTCATAGATCTCGTCCAGCAGAAGCTAGACCTAGGAGATAAGCAACAATATGCTTCATTTATTTTAAGAATGTTGATTTAGACCAGCAGCTCTTAAACTATGATCCGAGGAGTCTCCAGCGTCTTTCTGGGGGGTTCACGAAGGTCCCTGGTTGAATGTTGAGATTTTCCTCTTTTACAGACTGAAAGGCCTCCTGGTAAAAATTGGAAAATGTTCCATTCGAGACTAGATCACTAAAGTGCCCCCAATGAAAAACTATACCAGAACATGTATTTCGGTTAATTTCCGATGCGTTTCCAAACTGCTTATTTACGCGAAAGAACATTTTCAGCAACACTTAAAAATTACAGAAACCATCTGGAAAGCGTAGAACCAGAATCGAGACAGCAGATTTCAAATATTACACCTGATATATCAGTGTTTGTAAAAGAAATGCAGCACAGCGTCCTTCTCATTAAGAATTTTAACTAGTACAGTGAAGTACATTATATATTTATTGAAATTAATATTTATAACATTTTTATAATTAGATGCAGGTTTATCCATTGGGCACTTAGGGTGGATGAGCAGGAGCCCGGATAAGCTGGACGATCTGCTAGTGTAGATCTTCTGCGCCCAGGGACCGAAATGAGCTTAAATCAGCACTGCAGACCGTTTTCTTAAAGGAAAAAAAAAGTAGTGTTAAAAAAGTCTGTATAAATAGCAGAGACGGTCTTAGGATTATCCAGGAACCAATAAATCACTCAGCCATGTGTTGGGGGTTAGGGAAGGGTGTTCAAAATCTTGGGGGGTTTTGATGTCAGGCTGATACATAAAGGGAGGCAGATGAGTTCCGCGGCGATCGAAAGTTTAAGAACCGCTGTTTGAGACGGTTCAGATGGGGTAATTTTGACACGGGGAATGAGGAAAGTTTGAAGATAGAAGATTGATTGAACGAAAAATCTAGACAAAGGAAAGAAAAATTTGCAGACGTGCTTTGGGACTGACTTAAAAAGTAAATTCATTAAGCCTAAAAGCTATGGAAATAGCCCAGAATTAAGGGGACTTAAGAATTAAAGCCAAGGGACGAGGAAAGGAACCTTTTTTTTACTTGCAAACAGCTGTCCCGAAGGCAAAAATGGTAGGATTCTGAGCATAAAATTGTAATTAGTGACGAAAAGTAGATTCATTACGACAATCCAGAGCAAAAGAAATTGTGGGTGTAACCATTGAAGCTAAGTATTCATGGATCAAAGCTCGTGCTTTGTATTTGGAGTGGTGGGGATCACCTGGATGTCGTATGAGCTGCTACAACCATATGAAACCAACACGAGGGATCCTTACAGACTACAACTGATGAGTTTGAGCCGAGCATTAAAGGAAAAGGGGCAAGAATATGAACCGCAATATATATTCGACATGACGAAGTGATTTTAGAACATGATAATGCTCGACCACATGTTACAGTGCTGCAAGTGGGCTCAAAAATGGGATATCCTACCCCATCCTCAGTTTTCTTCAAATATTTCTTCTTCAGGGCACCACTTACTTCAAAAAATGACTCATGGCCTGTCTAAGCAGCATTTCCGTTCCTACGTGAAATGCAAAAATTGGGACGATTCTTAGATTTTCTCTAGCGACCAATCGTTCTTTCAACGTGGAATTCGTACGCTGCCAGAAATATGGGGGGGGGGGAATAGTAGCTAGCGATGGACAGCAATGTGAATAATGAATTTTCTATCAGTTTTTCACAATAAAGCCCCAAAGTTAACAAAAAGAATGGACTGATAATTAGAACACTGATAGAACGGCTCAACATGCTAATGTATTATAATTTGGCAAATGCTATAGGATATGATATGTTTAAAGCATCTCTAAAAATAATAGATATCTTACATCAAAAAATAAATATAAAGGTCTGCATCAATATGCACAAAAAATTTCAAAAGTACAACTAACATATTCCGTGGAGAAGAAATTCATTGTGTAGTATAGGCTTTACACTTTTTTTTCCTTGAAGACTCTGTACAATTAGGATTAGGTAATATTAAATGTAAACTATTCATTTTTTTCGTAGTTTTATTTACAAAAAGCAGCCAACTTTTTAAAGATCAATATTCATCAGATTAAAATCTATCAAAAAAATTGAGTTTTTGATAATCAGAAGGCAAAACAAAACCATGAAGCTCATGGCCTTAAGTCTTAATGTTATCCGACACGATTAAGTAGCTAATAGAGATGGATGGAAACGTTTCGCTTTCTTTGAACCAAGAATAGCACGCATATTCTTCTACTAATCAAATTTAATCCACAGACATAGATATAATTCAGATCATCTATGCGTGAATCCACGCTTTACAGCTGACTTTGCGTGGTACTGTCATCTGCATACTAGAACTCAGTGAATCGAATAAGCGGTCTTCGTCAAAAAGAATACTTTGTAACCGATTTAAACTTCGATATCATTTAATCTCTTTTTGAAAACCATTTCGCTTCGTTGACGACAAAAGGAAAAAAAGTAAACATTTTTGCTCATGCACTACACTGCTTCATAATTGACTCGGCAATATTAAAACGTCAGTGACTATCCAGGAAGTGTATCTTGCTTGTTGAGCTTTGCCGGAATGTGTTTCCATGTGGTTGTGAGATGATTTATTTGAAAGCGTATTGCACACGACGGAATTGGTGTAGTTAAGTAATGTATCTGTATTGAGATGTGAATGTTTGTATCTTTAATTGAGCACCACGAAAAGAAAGAATTGATAGTTGTAGCATTGTTAGAATAAAATTGTTTTTAATATCCCTGTGTGTTAAAGTTTGAAATTTCAAATTTACTCGTAAAATTGATGCCAACGATTTCTGATTGGAATTAGGTTAGAGAATGTGAAAGTATTTGTTAGGCTTTAGGAGAACATTTATCTACATATTTTGTTAAGAAAGGTTTATGTATTTTTGGAAATTATAAGTAGAGGCATATATATTTTGTAAGAACTATTTTAACATCTTCTGCAAGAACTACTTCACCGCTATTTATAAGAATTATTTAATACCTCTCTGTAAAAATTATTTTATCATTATTTGCAAGAACTATTTTAACACTTTTGTAAGAACTATTTTGGCATTTTTTGTTAAAACATTTTTTTCTAAAACTGTTTTTACATGTTTTGTAATAATTATTTTATGATTCTTTTGCAAGAACAATTTTAACACACTTTAATAGAACTATTTTATCACTCAGTAAAAACAATTTTATCATTTTTTTGTACGATTTATTTTATTACCCTGTAAAAGAACTATTTTATCACTTTTTGTAAAGGATAATTTATTCACTTTTTGTAAGAGCTATTTTACCACTTTTTGTAAGAACTATTTTATCACTTTTAGTGAAAAAATTATTTTATCACTTTTTGTAAGAACAATTTAATCACTTTTTGTAAAAATAACTTTATCACTTTTTGTAAGAACTATTTTAACAGTCATTGGAAGACTACTATATCACTCAGTATGAAATATTTTATCACTTTTTGTAAGAAGCATTTTACTACCTTTTTAAGAATTACTTTATCACTCAGTAAAAAATATTTTATCACTTTTCGTAAGAACTACAACATTACAAATTTGATAATTGAATAAAGACGTTAAAGTATTCAGATTCCTCAAAAAGCTTTTAAAAATTTAAACAAATTATGCGTGTACTTTAAAATCAAATGCATTTTGTTTATCTGTGTGTGTTTTTATAGTTCATAAATGTGTATTTTTAAAAGAAAATTTTAGCAAAAAGCAAAAGTTGGCAACAGCGTAGTGCATGAACTGATTTGCTGGAAACACGTGATTTCATGTAGCATGTGACCGTGACGTCACAGGAATTTATGAACTGATTGGCTGGAAACATGTGAGTGCAGTTATCATGGGACTATGACGTCACATGAATTTAACCCATACCTGCTATTTTAACTTGGATCAATCCACTTTTTCTGGGTAGAATGGGTTTTCATTTTCTGTCTTTCATACCTGAATTTGAAGTATATCCCTAACTTTCCATGTCAAAAACGAGATGAACATTTTTTTGTTATTGAACATTTAATAATTTTAAAGAAGTATAGTAAATTGGTATATATGTTACCATTAAAGCGAACGATTCAGTTATTTCATAGAATACCTAGGTATTTCATGAAATATCTGATCAAGTCGGTTAAAAAGAATGTGTAATAGTTAAATAATTTCACACTTTACCTAGTTATTCTATAAAATAACTAGATAATCCATAAAAAAAACTAAACTCAGTGACGCAACAGCCCATGAGGGCCAAGGCCTACTGTGCTCATCTCAGTATACGCGCCCTTGGGCGCTGAGATCCATAAGCAGATGTTCTGGTCAGGCGGTCAATCTAACGCGAAACCCACAGTGTTTAGTCCCCAAGCAAGCTTGGTAATCATTTATCGACCCACTGAAGGGATGAGTCGACCTTCCCAGCTAGGGGATAGAGCCCCGGACCTGTGGTGTGGAGGCGCGATACGCTACCATTCGGCCACTTGAGCTTCAATCCATAAATTAATGATAAATCGTTAAAGTGAAAAAAAAAACGATCTGACATTAAGAAAAGTCAAATATTTCATACATTAATTCATGATAAATATTTAAAGTATCTCGTGAAATACGCTTCCTATTACAGCTAGATTAAATGATAAATAATAATTTTAAAAAATGTATGTAAATGTGTAGGGGAAATTTCCCTGGGCATATAAAGTTATACACTCGTAAAAGCCCGTGCAATGCAGCTAGTAGAAATGACACTTAATGCTTATGTAATTGTTACTGTGTAAAATAACTACCGTAAAATCCGGCGTATAATGCTCACTTTGAATACAAAAAATAAGATCGAAATTTACGGGTGTGCGTTATACGCCGGGTATAAGCCATGAGAGCTTTAAAAATGAAAAAAGATGAGCATAGAAAAAAAATCAGACTTCAACATAGATCGAAATATTGTTTATTTAAAACAAATGGCATTTCTTATGAACTTACAACAGTTGTATTTTTAGAAGTATGTATGTTTTTTCCCCATAAGCCAGGGATAATATCTCAAATAAATGACTTCAAAACATAAGATATTGCATTTCAGGTTTCTTCATAAGAAAAAAAGGCGTTATACGGCGAATATGCATAAAAATTAAAAAATTCAGCTCTGAAGTATAGGTGCATGTTATACGGCAATGGATGTTATGCGCCGGATTTTACGGTAGTTAAATTGTAGAATCCAATAAAATTTTATATACTTTCAACTGACAGGTAATTCATGAAACTATCACAGTTATTTTATGAAATAACGGATTTGTTTCGTAACAATACATATACATTATTACCACACAAGAACAAAATATGAGTTGGTGCGATGTTCTTATAATATTACACGTGAACATAACTTCAAATCAAAATACCTCTTCTCTGTCTCCTTTTTGTGTGTACAATTTTTCATAACACATATTCCCCTCAATTCTGGCAAATTTTTTTCACACAAATTACATCGAAAATAAAACATTCGAATGGGAATATATCAATTATAATATTTCATTCAATATAATTTCAGAGTATTTTATAAATTGAAAAAACAAATAATAGAACAAAATTTCTTGCATTTATTTGCTTGTTATGGCACTGATCAAGTACTTAATTTCTTTTTTTTTAGAATCAATTACACTAGTGAAGTGATAAATTAAAATGTAATATATTGGAAGAGAACTAAAAGTTTATAAAAAAACGAGACTATTCCGACCTTTGTGAATTCATTTACCTTTACAAATAAAAGATTATAAAATACTCTAATATTATATAACTGAAAAAATTTCTGTCATTTGTTTATTGTAACAAAATGAATAATCCTTTTTGTGTCAAATTTAATTTTGCTTGTCTTGTGGTATATATTTCACGTTTAAATTTACGGATTTTACAGCTTGCAACGATCTTTCATTTCAGAATTATTTATATGCATATATTTCTGAATAAGCTGTTATTAAATATACATCTAAAAGTAGTATTTACAGCAGTTTTTCTTATAAAAATTGATATTTTCACATGCACAAAAACATGTGAAAGATTGCATCCCCTTAATTCTTCTTAAAAGATTCAAAATGTAAATTTACCCTCAAAACCGAATTTTTCATTTATTACACAACAAAAATTTACTTTTTAAAAAAAAAAAATTAAAGTAAACAATACAAATAATAATAAAATAGAAGTAATTCAAAAAGAATACCTTTAATCAGCCTTTAATTTTGTTCTTCGAATTATGTATCAAGGACAAAGAGTTTGCTTTTAAAAGTTCTTTGAAAATCAGATTTTTATCTATGACTCATACTCATATAGAGTAATAAGAAACATTTTAGAATTTCCATATAAATTAATAATCTGGAACATTAGCATTAAGATGAGATATATTCCAGAAAATGTAACTTTCTTTTTAGATTACCCTGTAATTTTATCATCGCTTTTCAGTGAAAGAGTTAATATTTTAAATTGAGAAAAAAATCGTCTGTAGTTAATGTTATTATTTCCTCCTCTTCTCCGCGAAGAACAAGTTTTATACAATAATATTCCGTATTTAAATTTTTATTTATTCACAACTATCAATTAGATTTCCTTGAAAATATTTGCCTCGTCGAATAAAATTTTCATAACTTTCTGAAATTATAATATTTTAAGAACATTTTTAGTAGTGTTGTATGCAATTATCTTGAAGCAACATGCTATTTTCTTATTTGTCTGGCAATTTCTCAGCTTTTTAATGTGTTTTAAAATGTTTTATTTTCCTCATAATCATCCGAAAAATTTTCACCTGAGTTATACAAAGTATGGACTTTGCAATCTCATGCGTACGATTTTAAATATGTGTAAATGATATTAGTTTAACACTCAAAAAAGTAAGGTTAAAAATGAGAGAATAATGTTAGCTTCATGTAACTTTTAGAAGCAATAGGATTTTTAAAGCAGCAGAATTTTACTTAAAATTAACTATTGAATCAAAAAGTATCAGTCTGAGAGATTACATTAAAAATATGTGAAGGCTATCTGAACCCCGATATCCATTCTCTTAATTTCCACATCACGCCATACAAGGACTCTGAGGTCCCAATGCGCAGAAGTCTCTATTATTCTGTATGATTGTTTTTTGTGAAATCAAACTCTAATCTGTCGCATGACTCCCATACAGAGGCGGATTAAGGTAGCTGGAGGCCCCTGGCGGTAAAAAGTTTGGGACCCATGGGCTTAAAAGTCGAAAAACTAAAATATTGAAAAGAGTCATTTACTTTAAATTTTCAAAATAAAATGGAGTGATATAATAAAACTCATCGGCCAAAGAAAAATCTTAACTGTATATATAAAAAAAATATTAAAAACCTTACTTAAGAGCTTACAGTTTTGCTATATAGTTTGATTTCTCTTTGGCAAATTCATCAATTATTTTACTCTGTATATAATATGGCCATGTTGTTCAAATTGTCTTTTCTCCGATAGTACTCCTTAAATTTTATTTTAACACGTTTTAAAACTAAAAAAAAAATCATTCACCTGATGCATCCGATTTCGGTATTGTTAAAAATATTTTCAAAAGTTTTTCTACATTAGGATTTCTCTTGCATGCCGATAAATTTCTAGCGGGGGTTTCATTGTAACCTTGTTTTCTTTTCATTTTTTGTTCCAAGGTGGCCTGGTTGGTTTGTCGCTGGCCTTTGCACTCATCAAGTTTGGGGCCCCTACCAACGCTGGGGCCCCTGGCGGCCGCCAGGTCCAACACCCGCTTAATTCGCCGATGCTCCCATACCGTCAGAACAAAATTCATTTCATTAGGTAACTTTTTGCATTGGTATTATTAAATCGAATAATTTTTTTTAAATATAAAAATGGATATTTTCTTTAACAGTGATAAAATCTGGTTTACATATTGATTAGCGAGTTTTCTGATACTTTCTTTTGTATCAACATGTTCAAACAGAAACACATCTAAGTTACATAATCATAAAATTAAGCAAAATTGCAAGCAATACAAATTGAAACTTATAGCATCATTTGATACATGTAAATTTTTTTCTGTTTTTTAATCATAAGAAAATCGATTAAAAAATATTTTAATTAATATACGCGTACTAAATTTAACACGAAGGAAGTTCTTTTGATCACAAACAGAAATTTTAATGAATGCATGATAAATATAAGAGATACATTTTATTTAAGAACCAAGCTCAAAGAGAGTTAATAAGTATTACGTAGTAAAAATAAAGATATTTTAATCTTTTAAAACATTTAATGTCACAGTCTGAAAAATTAAATCAGATAAATTCTCCGTAAGTGCATAATGAAAATCAGATTAGAAAACAAAATAGCGAATCAAAAATGAGAAACCAATTGCTGAATTTAAATTGTTAAATCGTTTTCATCTTGATTGGAATGGAATCTAATAAATCTTACCGCGTGCGATTGAGATCAAAATTTAAAAAAATACAACTTCCCACACAGTTACAGTTATTTACTGAATGACTCTTTTTCGAAGATCAGATATTTTTCAGGATTCTTTTTATTCAATGATAGATGATGCACACTTTTCTCGTTATTATTATTTTTTTTCTGATTTTACTTAATATACTGTTGGAGAGACTACAGTTTATATAAAAGAATGCTTAGTAATAAAAATTGAGATAATTTTCCAATTATTCTATATAACAGATCTTTCCTTATCTACCACTAAAATGTAGTTGTGGAAGCATGAAGAATATGCATTCTCACAAAAGATTATCGTCTGCAAGAATTTTTTGCTTTTAACTCGCGGGCTTTTTGTTCCAGACGCGTTACGCTTGAAGGGTGTAACATATTTGGATTCAGAAATCGATTTGTCTGGCATAGTTGCGCAATAATTCCGCCACGTTTTTTCCTTACTTTCGTTCTTAAGATCACAAAACCGACAAATTCCACTTTTTCACGCCTCAACGCTTTTATTAACAATCATATTCATAACTGTTTAAAAATGGCAAATGACTGAAAAAATAGGCTATCCTTCTTTTAGACAGTAATTTGAGATGAGATTATAAACTCATCACGAGTATAATGTTGAAAAGAAACAAAATCTTTTTCTAAGGATTTTATTAATTACCCGTAAAGCGTTGTAAATAATATGTGAAAGTTTCAACTTCCAAACTATAATAAACACTTGAAGCAATTAAATCGGAATTTTTGTGGATAAGGTTATTTTTTTTTATATGTATAATGAGAGTTTAACGCTGTTTTGTTACAATTTTTCCGTTATTTTTAGAGCATGTTTGAGAATAATTATCATCGCATTTTCAGCGATTATTGGTTTGTTAAGTTCTACGGTTAAACTGTTTTATTGAAAGAAAACAAGTAATGTATCAGAAAATTTTAATGCCTTAAGAGGCAATTAAATTACAGAAGCGATTTTTTTGTTAATTATATAAGTTAAATTTCCAATGGGATGGATTTCAAAATTATTTACTTTATAAGAGTGCATGAAATATGTATGAATATAAAAATTGTTTCAACATTTTTGTTGGGCTAAAAAGTTTATCTATATATATAAAGGAGAAAAGCGACTCAACTCACTGACTGACTGACTAATCACGAAATCTCTGGAACTATTCAACCTACAAACTTGAAATTTGGTAGACATGTTCCTTTGATAGAGTAGACATCAGCTAAGAAAGGATTTTCCGAAATTCGAAACGCAAGGGGCGTTACGGGGGGGGGGGTTAAGGGCTTTAATAATAATTGTTTCCATGTTTAAACTACTTGATGTACAATCTTGAAATTGGGTAAGCGGATTCCTTTCAGAGAGTAGAGATCCGCTACAAAATGAGTTTGCTGAAAATCGACCCCCAAGTGGCGTTGCAGGGGCTTAGGGGGCGTTATAGATAATTATTTCCATTTTAAACTATTTGACGCACTGTCTTTAAATTTGATATATATAGATTCCTTTCGTAGAATAATGATCAGTTACAAAACGGGTTTTGTGAAAACAGACTTCTAAGTGGCGTTGCGGGGATTAAGGGGCGTAATAGATAAATATATCCGGTTTTTAAACTACTTCACCTACCTGCTTGAAAATTGGTAGGTAAGTTTCTTTCCTGGAGTAAATATCCGCTACAAAATGAGTTTTGGGAAAATTGACCCCCAAGGGGTGTTGCGGTGGCTGGGGGTTTAAGGGGCGTTATAAATTCCTATTTTTAAGTTATTAGACGTACAGTCTTGAAACTTAGTAAGCAGATTCCTCTCATAGGGTAGAGATACGCTAAAAATGGATTTCGTGAAAATTGCCCCCAAGTGGCGTTGAGGGGACTTAAGGGGCGTTATAGATAATTATTTCCATTTTTAAACTATTAGACGCACAGTCTTTATATTTGATAAAAAGATTTCTTTTATAGAGTAGAGATCAGCTATAAGAAGGTTTTGTGAAAACAGACCTCTAAGTGGCGTTGCAGGGGTATAAGTGGCGTAAGAGATAAATATTTTCGTTTTTAAACTATTTGACCTACCTGCTTGAAAATTGGTAGGAATGTTTCTTTCATGGAGTAAATATCCGCTACAAAACGGGTTTGGAGAAAATTGACCCCCAAGGGGTGTTGCGGGGGGTTAAGGGCAGATATAAATAATTATTTCTTTTTTTAAACTATTAGACTCACAGTCTTGAAACTTGGTTAGCAGATTCCTCTCATAGGATAGAAATACACTGCAAAATGTGTTTTGTGAAAATCGACCCCTAGGTGGTGTTGCGGGGGTTCAAGGGGCGTTATTGATAATTTTTTTGCATTTTTAATTAATTGGACGCACAGTCTTCAAATTTTGCTAAGCAGATTCCTTTCATAGAGTGCAATTCCCCTACAAAATGGTTTTTGTGAAAACAGACCCAGAAATGGCGTTGCGGGGGCTCAAGTGGCGTTATAGACAATTACCCCCATTTTTAAACTGTTAGACGTACAGTCTTGAAATTTGATAAGCAGATTCCTTTCGTAAAGTAGAGAACCGCTACAAAATGGGTTTCGCGAATATCAACTACCAAGTTTAGTTTCGGGAGATTAAGAGGCGTAATCGATAAATATTTCCATTTTTAAACTACTTGATCATCCTGCTTGAAAATTGGTAGGCATGTTCTTTTCATGAAATAGAGTTCCTCTAACAAAGAGTAAAATGAAAATTGACCCCAAAGATGTTTGCGAGGGGTCAAGAGGAGTTACAGAAAAAAATTTCTGTTTTTAATTGTTAGACCCATATACTTGAAATTTGTTAAGCATGTTTCTTTTGTTGAATAGGGATCCACTAACAATAAATCTTAAGCAAATCAAGTTCTGGGGGGTTGCAGGGGGTTACTGGGACGTATTGACAAAAAAAATTACTTTTTTCGAGCTACAAGGACTATAATAATGAAATTTGGTTTGCATTTTTCTTTTGTTGAATTGAAATCCGCTAAGAGCGGTAATTTTGGAAAACGGCTCTCAACGGGATTACGGGGATATTTATAGTAAAACTTTTGCTTTTTTCTGTTAAATTTAGACTTGAAATTTGGCTTGCATGTTCAATTTACGGAGTAGAGATCCACCGAATATTGGTTTTGCGGGAATCCATTTGGTTTTTGAGTTACGAAAGAGCAAACATCATTCTATGCTTCAATTTTAGAGATTTTTAGAAAATACAAATTAGATGAGTTCTGCCCCTTTTTTTTTATCAACAGGGGACAGTTACAGGTATAAGTATATTTTTCAATTCAATCGAATTCTTAATGCTAGGACTTAGATATCAATAATTTATACACATATATAAGCAGTAAAAATTTATAAAACATCATGAAATACCCAGCGAAGCGGGCGGGTAACAGCTAGTACAGCTTATATATGGATTTACTTATAATATATTACATGATTTTCATTTAGTTCCGGGGGGAAATTTGTAAGTGTTTTTGATTTCAAACGAAAAAATTTTTTAAAAAACATTTTTAACTGGAGGATCATTAGCAGTTATTTCAGTTATGTGGACAACTGGACATAAAAAAGATTTCTGCAAGTTTATATTCATGCTTCATGATCTATGTGAAACCAGAATTTATTTCTCATTCACAAAATAGTAAAGCAGAATTCACACACTTAAAAGCTTACTGAAATCTATAGTTAATTAATGCAGAAAGATTGAAACTGCAAGAATATAGAATTATATAAATGCCATTTATCGGATTACCATAAAAGTAAGCTTACAAAGAATATGTATAACGAGAAACGTACTTTACATGCCGACATACCAACTATTTTCACATTTCTTCTTTTTTGAAAGAAAAAAAAAAAAAGAATCTTTTGACCCTTCTAGTGCAGAAAACTTTCTTCATTTTTTATTGGTTTAGGTCGTATAAGCCCTGTTGCAATTTTATTCCGCTAGACCAAGAATGGGCATTAAATTGATCGCGATCGACCTCTAAGACATTCTGAGGTCCTTTATTAAGACATAAGACGCTCATATTAAAAGAAACATATTTATGGAACACCGACGCCAGCTAGACTGGATAATCGGTTATCACAATCGATGCACCTGTGTTGACTTAAGCAAATGATTCGATTAAGGTGTGGACACACACATGTACCATCATTGGAATCAAACATTGACAATTGACGCGTTCACAGTCGCTGTAGGGAAAAAGTGATCACTGAGATACCAGCCATTGAAATGCATTTTCCCCCACTTAATTAGTAGTTATTTTACTGCGCAAGATTTAACTTTTAAGCTTGAACCAATTAAACTTTTTAACTAATTAACTTAACTAAACTTTTAAAATATTTATTTCAAATAGCTGCTTTCCCATTCGAATTACCATTTACTCATAAACATGTAAAGCGCTTTGCAAATTTAACTTAAATGAAACCCGATCCATATTTCCATAGTGTAATGTAATATCATGTGCAAATTTTTCAAGAAACATCCTCGAAGAATAAATTAATAATCTACATTAAACGTATGTTATTAGTTTATAAAAGATTAGAATATTGATTTAATAAATTGATTAGAAATCTGAATCAGGGTAATTAAGAATATAACATACAATCAAACAATCTAGAAAAATATCTAAAATCTTTAAGTTTTGTAACTAGGTTGGATTAAATCCAATGGTAAATGATATTTATGCCTTTATAATAAAGGTTAGTTAGTCTTTATTTACGTGTATTTATTTTTCTTTTATCTACTTGTATATAGTGCATTTTACTTCTAGTATTTATTTTTTTACTGACATTAATAAAACTAATTAATTTTATGGAAACTGCGCCTGTTCTAATACTTATTTGACTCTAAGTTACAAAATCCTTGAAATTTGTTCATACCCTTCCTTATAAAGTTACTTACTATTAATTTTTAAATATTTCTCTGAAAGTTTTTAGTTTTTATTACATTTCGCTATGTTTAAAATTTATTCACACTATAACATCTTAACAATTTAATAAAAGTAATTAAATTTGATTGTCAAAAATGTATTTATCCTTGTAATTCGGTAAGTGTTCTAAGATGGGGGGGGGGGAATTAATCCGCTCAAACCACAATGAGTTTGAAAGTGTCCGCTCAGCCCACGAAATGTTGTGTCCGCTCCAACCACGTCCACTGTAGCCATGCAACCTTTGAAAATGTGAAATTGAGTTGCAATTATTATTATTATTTTTGCTTATGTACAATTTTTTTTTCCTTAATTCGTATAGATTGATTTAAAAATCAACTATCGATGAAATATGAATTTAAAGAAGGTCTGGCACATGAATTTTCGAAAAAATATCGGTTTTCACTTATTTACATTTTCTAAAAGTTCAAATGTTTCTGTTTAAAATGATATATGACAGATTGGAAAAAGGATAATTAGAAGTATTTTTATTTATTTTTTAAAAGGAACCCAACCCTTGACTGCTCGCAGCGTCTAATAAGCTCCATTAGGAACACCTGTCTTTAACCATGGATAAGTTTTCGATGACTGCGAGATTTGTTTTGTCTACAATTAGTAGAATCTTGTTTTAACATAAACGAAATGTTTTCCTTTTGAACAAGGAAAGATAAGATCCAATTCACAGCTACTTTTATCGTTTGGCTCGTTGTTAAATATGATTATTATTAATTGAACTTGTTGACTGTCATCGTTATTTCTAGCGCAAAAATAGCGCTATTATATATAAGACTCAAATTTCGTCCTTCGTTCCATATATTCTCGTACCTTTTTCTCAGCCAATAAGCAACCGATTGACCTCGGGTTTTCGGCATTGGGTCGCATTTTTGCCCTAGATGACCTGAATCATATTTAAATTTAATAATTTTTAAATTTTTTTTAAAGTATAGTACTACTTTTTGCTAGTAAAAAGTTCATTAATTGCATTATTGTAAAATACAACATGTGAAAAACGCGCTAAAATTACTTGGCCATGCCAATGATTGACATCTTGTTTTATTTAACCAGAACTTTTTCTTGTTTAATCCAAATTCTACATTCAATTATTTATTAGTATTTTGTTAACGACAAAAATTATGGATCTTTCTGAGAATATACTTAAAAAATATAAAAAATACCGGCACCCGAAAAATGGATGCTCAAAATATTCCAGCTAGCACACCAGAGAGCATATAAAGCGCTATTCAAAATGCTTCGAAACGAACACTTATTTCAAACAACAGTTTATAAGAAAATATAGAGGGAAGTGGAGAAAAAGAAATGTTTTAAAAAATAGAATTAAATTTATTGAATAATCCTTTACTGTACTTGACTGTTTGTAAAAACTGCGGCCATTCCATCTAGCTGGATACTTCCAATAGAATTGGAATTGTGTATTATTTGGGACTTTGTTGTAGTTTTTAAAAAAAATATGGTTTTCGTACCTCAACTGAACTAAAGAATGAAGAAAATAAACTTTCCCACACGAATGTCATTGATATTCGATATTTGATGACTAATGCAAACAATTCCTTTGTTTTTTAAATTTTCATTCATAAGTACTTTTTGTGGTTTTTTTCCCTTCTTATTTTATTTTCCATATTCCTATTAAATTACAAAATAAAGCGCTCAGAATTTCTTAGAAAATTTTCTCTTCTATTTTTAATTACCTTTTCTTAGAGATAGAGAAGGAAAGGTTGTAAATCACATTGTCTCGTTTGGGTACCCGTAATAGGTGTTATTTATTAGTAAAACACTTTTTCCACTAGCATTATAGTTTTATTTATTTATTTTTTAAGGATTTCTTTTTATTGCATTCCAAACAGAAGCCATTATCTTGAACCAAACCAATTTTTCTTGAATCTTAAGGAAAATATTAATTTGAACTAATTTTTGATAGCTCTTTATTTTACTCGCACGTCTGCTTTAGCATTTCATTAAAAAAGTTAGCAAACGAATTATGTGTCCATAGAACATATTTTGGAGGTATAACATTAGATAGGACTTTGAGTAATTATTTTGTTGGCTGCATTTTCGTATAAATGCGAGTTATTAAGGTGACCAATCGTCCTCCTTTAAGGAGGATACTCCTTCTCTTATAGGTTCTGTCCTTCCTCAGAAAGTGTCCTCCCTTTAAATATTTTTTAACTAATAACTTAATTTCTATTCAGAGATGCCAGGCCGATCTGTTACGCGTCTGTTTGAAGAAATTAGAACACTTAATGTATATTTGAATTCTGATAAATTAGAACAATGGGAAAATCATGTTGAAAGTGATTCAAGATGGGTGGAAATATTAAACCATTTCAAAAATTAACACATTCCATATGAAAATTTAGTAATTCTTGTTGAATTTACGTTGTGCTTCTCATGAAATAATGCAGCAGTTGAAAGAGTTTTTTCAATTGGTAATGGTTTTTGGACTAGTTAAAAATCAAGAGACTGCATGTTGAGATTTTAGCTGAAGCCCCTTACCTTAAAATTCAATGTGAAGGACATTTCTTGCTTCCAAAATTTTCGATATATTAGAAAATATATTGACAACAAAAATTCATTCAATGGGGGGAAATACTCGTTTAAGTAAATAATTAAAAGGGATCTAAGTGTAATTAGTGTATTTTTGTTTGAGTCAATAAAATGTTTCATATATTTGCGTTGTAATTTCCTCCTTCGTGCGAGGTAGCACATTACACCACTGCATTAATTGTTAGCTCCTGATTATGGAAATACAGCATTTCTAGAACGTTATCACTATCCACTTCTATATTAACTTGCCTAGCCAGATCATCAAGTTCTTTAATAACATTACCAAATTTATATCATTTTTTTTTTCAAACTAAAAGACGAATCGACGAGATTTAAAAATCGCGTAATTTCCAATTCGCGTGTGTCGAGATGTTATTGTATATCTTTTCATCAAAAAAAAAAAAAAATATTCGTTGAATTGTGGTAAATATATTATTTAAAGTTCACTTTATTCAGTTTCTATTGTTTTGAGAGCAATATTTGCATGTAAGTGTAAATCTGATGCGAGTGTAGTTCGTTCAATAGCATACATTTAATTTCCATTGAACATTATGATAGCTTTAATTCATTGACAAACATTACGTTTCAACTTATGTTTTCTTATTTAACTTAATAACTTGCTTCATTTTAAATAAATTAAAGTTTTTAAAAACTAAAAAACATGCTTTTATGGTTCATCGAACTAAAAAGTAAAAAAATAATTCTTAATGTAAGAATAAAAATAAAAGAAATAACTAACAAAAAATTAATGTCATTCGGGTAAAAGTGTGAGGGGCTCGATATCAATTGTTATAATTTCTTACTAGATCTATTCTAAAATACTGAGTTAGTGTAAAAATGTAGTACAAAGGACCCCACGCTTTTACGCCAATGACATTAAATTCCTTGTTAGTTATTTTATTCTTATATTAAGAATTTTTTTTTTTTTTTACATTTTAGTTCGATGAACCATAAAAGCATATTTTTTAGTTTTTTTAAACTATAGTTTATTTTTTATTTTTTAGTTTGATCTACAATAAAAACATGCATTTTCAGTTTTTTAAACAATCGTTTATTCATTGATGAATTAATCTTTAATGTGTCATTTTTTTAAATCTGGAATACCCATTGGCATCCTATCTCTGTATCGATACGGCCTAGTTTGCAAAATGTAAGAACAGCCAACTGAAGGAAATCTGGAAGAGCTAAGTTAGAAATATTTCATGCGAAAGGAAGTGTTAAGTCAGTGATATTTTTCACTAAAAAGAGCTGGATATTCTCTCTGAAACTCGCATCAGTATTAGACACGAAAGTACACTTTTTGAATCGAAGAGTTTGTGAGAAATTATTTGATCCGGTGACCTCTGAATTAATCCTCACCTGTTTTGGTAAAATGAAGCAATGAATGGTGCTTCATTCAACAGATCCGACAAGAGAATTTAGAAAAACAGACTTCATGCCTGAGTTTAGCGATTAGAACAGTGCTCCTTAAACTTTCCATATATGCCACCTAATTTTCAGTCATAGTTTTCATCGCGCCCCCTCATACAACAATGTATTGAATGCAATAATAATGTACTTCGACACTAAAGCTACAATGCGACTTTTAATATTATAAACTGATAAATTGATATTATTATTGATAAATGAATTTTTGAACTCTTTTTTTTTTTTTTTTTTGTGCCGCACGGATATATTTATAAGAATCTTATATCAGTGTGAATATGTATTTTATTTTTTACCATGTCAGAATGTATTTTGTTTTGCTTCCTTTCGGTAAATTAATATAATTATTTTTTAATTCTTTTTTTTAAACTTTTTCATACGCTGGCATCACCTCCCCCCCCCCCCCCCCACAGTTTGAAAAACGCTGAGTAAGAACATAATTTTTTTCCCATATGAACAGTCTTTTTTTTTTATTTCCATTTTCAGAAAAATTAAACAATCGTTTATATTATGGTAAAAAATTGTTGACGCAGACGTTTTCGCTTTTTTAGGGTTATAACTTAATCTTTTAGACGCCAAATCTGGAAATGGAATCTGGTATAAGTCGCCAAAACTGGAAATGGTATGTGAAATTAATCACTAAATCTGCTCAGGACAATGGAACAAAATTATGAAATTATTGTATTTTCATCGATCCTTGACAAGTGTGCAAAATTTCGAATTAATCTGATCTTTTAAAATGGGTAAAAATCGAGTTCAAAGATTTCGTTACATACAAGTGAAACTTATAAAAGCGTATTAATAAAAAAAGGCAAATATTTCTCTTCTCGTTTCATTATACCATCTTCGAAGAAAAATGAACCAGCAGTCGCGCATTTTTTTTTCATTGTTTGAAATTACTGAAAATGAAAGCAGTCGCCATATAAAACTAACAATTGCTGCTGTTTTGTCTAAAAAGTTGTGCTTTGGATAGGGCAGGGGTGAGCAATTTGTTTTGACTAATGGGGCTGTAGGATGTCAGAGGGCCGCACTTTTTTTTTTTAAATGATTGCATTCCTTTTTGTGATCTCAGCCAACTCAGATTCTCAAAACCATTCTAAGAGGGTTGCCGTATTCTCTTCCGGACCAATCACTTATGATAAATGATAAAAGTAATAAAAAAAGGAATTATATAGCACATTTTGCAACACTTTTAAAAGAAAGTGAGATTCTTATACTTCGATGGCTCATTTTTTGTATTACATTTATAACAAGAAAAATCCACCTCCTTCAGCACTTTGTAAAGTACGGCGTTAAAAAAATATTGCACAGTAATAGAAATTAAAGGTTCATTAATTACAGAATTAGTGAAAAATAAAATTGGGCTGTTTTTCGTACTAAACAATTAAGCACAGTAAGAAAATTAACTAAAAAAAAATCAATATTTTGAAAAAGTAGTACCCCCTAACCTTCTTATCGCCGCGTACTGGTCTGCGTTTGATAATTTTCTTACAGGCTCACTGGAGGGAGGGGTGTTGATCGCTTATATTTCAGACTGTTTTGATTCAATAATTTTAATTTAATTGTATTTAAACATGGTGTGTGTTTCAGAATTCAATACAGTTATACACCAAAAAATAGATATAAATTGATTTAACATGAAACATAAAATGATTTCGATAAAAAGTCGTTCAAACCCGAGAGAAATACACCGCAGTAAATAAAATGAAAATAATTTATTATTCCTTGTGCTGTCCTGTACTTTTTTAATCCACGGACCGGTACCAATCCACGAGAAGGGGTTAGGGAACCACTGAGATAAGGTACTACAGTGTAAAAATCTACATAGAAGGAACTAAGTTATTATACAACTTTTTTAATCTGGATTAATTCCAAATCCATTGAAGAAATGTGTTGACATTTATTGGCATGTCTTATACGTTTCTTACAATAGTAAAATAAAGCCCGATTCCAAAAGTTTTTTACCTTAAAATTTTATAAATACTCTTTTAAAACTTTAATAACTATATCAAACGCTATTTTATTGCGATGTACTAAAATGTGTTTCGTTCGTGCATTTACGCCCACTTTTCTCCCCCCCCCTCACACAGTAAATGATATTTTTATTCCCCCCCTCCCCTCCAAGGCTAATATCAAAATTAGTATGTGGAGTTGTTCGGTTTTTAAATTAGTCAGAGTAAACAAATATCCGAATATACAAAGGAACACTAATTTGAATTTGTTTGTTGTTTAGGAGTTACATACTTTTCTGGTTGGCATTTTGTATAAAGACTAGAATGTTCTGGAAGATTTAATCTATGTGGGAATCACCATGGAAACCGTGGTGTGTGTCATATATATAAACATACTATATAGTATGTTGGTGTGTGTATGTTCTGTATTTGTTAGTATGTTCTACATTAGGGGTCTTCAACTTTTAACGCTCGAGGACCATATCAATATATTCTAAATCATAGGTTCCCAACCTTTTTTGAACTGGTGCCCCCTTTTCTCTAGTGAATATTTCGATACCGCCCCCTCTCACTCTAGAGAAATAAGAGTGTACATAATACATGGGGAAAACAAGAGTTAAGTTATAAAAATATCCTATTAGTAAAAGAATATTTTTTTTTTTCATTTTTTTCTAAAGCCACAATTTTTTTACTTGCGAATCTGAAATATCTGTTGCCACAAATATATTTAAATGTGTAATATTATATATTTTAGTCATAGGTAGGATATTCTTGGAATTGAAACGCTACTGAATTTCTTCATTTAAAAAAGTGGAATAAAAGTTTTAGCTTACCTGTTATAAAAATAGGCAAGGACTTTTGATGATACGAAGTAATTCATTTCAGCCTTTAAAGAATCACGTTAATTCCTGGTTAACATATTAAATTATGTTTCTTGGATAATATACGGAATGAAATGCAGTGGACGAAACATGTTTCCTATCGCTCACAGACAAAGACAACACGTGCACTACGGAAAGTAAAAAATGTACTATATCATTCAATTTAATGTAGGTCTGAATGTAATGTAATCTTTAAGTTTTTCATCCACTTCTCGAGCTAACGAAATATGTGAATTTTCGTACATGTTATATAGAAATGATTTATAAATACATACAATCAACATAAGGTAAACTGTATTAAAGTTTACTTTTGTCATTATATAATCAGCGTGTTTTTTTTAGTCTTTTTTGGTCAATCTGTCCAAGCCCTTCCACGCCATCTAAACGCCCCACTGAAAGCCTCAAACGCCCACAACGGGGCATTATCACCCCCGTTGAGAACCTATGTTCTAAATGATCCGCAGCCTCATCAAAAAAATTACAATGATCTGCGGGTCACACGACTGTCAAAGAATAATGTAGTCAGGAAATTTAAATAAGAAAGGGAGGTTTGTTCTACAAGACTACAACAGATTCTAAGAGAAGAGATGGTGGTACAGTTACTTTGCGTGTTAAAGATAAAAGTTCACCTTTGCTTCCGAAAACTTCTGTGATTTTATGCATAGTCAGATTTTGTACATTTAAAATTGTTTAAAGACAATAAAATCATTGGAAAATTTTATCTGTAATAGATATCAAGCATATCAACAAAATGTTTTAAATATCATAAATAACAGAAAAAATGGCGCTTTTTACGAAAAAAGCGGACAAAACAGTTTTTCCTGAAATTGTTTTGGATTGAAATGAAGAGCTTTCAGTGGTCCATTCGTGGCTCGTGGGCTGAAGACCCCCTATTCTACATAAAATAATAAAGAAAGGTGCATTAACCCTCAAGTTGTCTCATACACTTTGGGGCACGACTACACCATAAATATCTAAATAAACAAAATACTCCTTCAGCGAAGCATTTTATAATTGCAGTGATACCCCGAACTTACGCGATCGATTGGGTGAGTGAATGAATATACGTATTAACGTCACACTGTTCAGCTACACGAGGGCTTTTGGCGACGGACCTCGTAATTTTGAACCACGGTCAAGTGACGAGGACGACACATGAGCTGACATCGCGTGTGTCTTTCCACGTTGCTTTTTTTAAAAAGATGGAGATAAGGCGATTTTTGTGTTGTTTTTGGATTTTTTTAGTACATTTTAAGAAAAATATGCTAAAATTAAGAAGAGACAAAGAATTTATTATTACTAAAATGGGTAAAAATTGACAAAAAAACAACAAAAAAACGCGGCCCATTCTGTACCAAAACTTTATAAGCAAATTTTCAATTTTGATGTGTTGCTATGGAATTCATTTTTGAAGTGACCTTTAGGATAAGAGATATTTTAATTTTTGCTGCAACTGGAGCACTTTATTTTTGTTATTGCATGAAATTGCTTAAAGAACTTGTGGTTATATTTACATAAGGGGCTATAAATTTTGTAATAAAAGAATGATTGATAAATCTGAAGGTTAAAATACTTCTATTATTATACAGAACATACACAAACATTTTCAATTAATATATTTTCAAAACTTTTTTAGCAATCGCTGACCCCGTTTGAGTATTTTCAAAACGCACATTTCGAATAAAGCGCTTTTTAAATTATGACATATTGCTTATTGTAATGGCATTTGCTTCTACTATAACACTTGTTGTTTTTGTTCTAGTGAATGGAAAACAATTAACTTGATATTTTTATAAAGTTAATAAAATGGCCTATAAAATAAAATCGTAAAAAAATTGTCAATTTTTGGCAAAATTCACAATTTTAGGGTAGTCAAATACTTTAAGGATACAATTTCGACCCACTTAGAAAAATTATCAGTTATTACTAAATAAATTTATAACGTTCCGGACTAGTAGCTGGGTATGGGCCTAATAAATCTAACGATACTATTTCATTTGGAAAATTCGTTAATATCGGTATTAAGCGACCAGCTGGTAGCGCTCTCTTATAATTAATACGCTAGTAGTAGTGGCAGGTAAATACATATTTAAATACAAACTTCCTCGTAAAGGGAAAATAACACGCGTCTCTGAATCTTTAATAAGTTTTCTTTTTTCCTAAATGTTCAGATGTTGGCGTGTCATGGAACTCGCGCAAAATGTCATTACGAAGAGTTCGCGGAACATAAACTCTTAAGGCGGTATCACAAGTAAATTTTTCATGCAAATTTTTAGCCCAACTTTTTGCTGAATCTGAGGGTGAAGGGCTACCGTAAACAAAACGACATGCTGTGTCGTCAGCCACGCTCTTTTTACTTCGAAACCGACCAACCAATTTTTTTTCTTTTATTTCGTTCGAGCTTTTGTTGATGGGGGTAAACAGAAATGGAGCATCATTCTGTTCAAAATATTATAGGCTGTTAAAATATTGTGCACCATTAAAATATTATACGCCATATCTGATGCGTTTGATGCGAAGCTACCACCGTTACCGCCATCTTGTTTATGACGTAGGGCGCCGAAGAATCCCATTGGCTGGAATTTCAAGCAACTTTCTTTTGGAACAATTTCCTCAGCTCACTGGCAAAAAGTTGTTCGAAAGTCATTGCTATGGCAATGGAGTAAAAATTGCACGAATTGGACCAAAAATTGCACCAAAAGTGTACGAGTGATAAGGCCTTTAGTTCTCCAAGAGTGGTAGTGTATTTTGCGTAATATAATAAACCGTCTATTAATTCGAAATCGTGGGACCCATTTCCGCAGACTGACGTGTTACACGAGCTGTCGTCTAGATTTTCTAAAAATCTATAAATATGACCTAATTCAGGATCATTTCTCTGTTCTTCCATTAATTGTTCTTTGGACGATAAAACTAATGACCAAATAACTGCACGAGGTATCTTTGATTCCACTGTGCTTTCGACTGGATTCCTGAACAACAAATCTGCAACCACATTTTGTGTACCTGGGAGATGCTCCCATTCTACGTTAAATTCTGCTAACTTAAGTGCCCACCTTATCATCCTTCTGGACAAATTTTTTCCATCCGTCAGTTTAGTGAGTGCGGCGTGGTCTGTTATGACTTTTACCGACAGAGACCCGAAATAAGTGCGATATTTGTTTAACGCCCATATGAGAGCTAAGTACTCTCGCTCCGTGACACTATTATTTCTCTCCGTGGTACTGAGGGTACGAGAAGCGAATGAAATGGGTCTATGTTGTTGTGTCAAAACTGCTCCCACACGATCTGGCATCCGCAAACACAACTCAAATGCTTTATTGCAAATTGCTTCCAACTTCACGTGTGAGCTCATAGCAATTAGGACAGCCCTAGATATTTACCTTACATGGATAGATATCGCTAATTCCGACGGCATCATTGTTCTCTCCGATTGTAGATCTGCTCTTGAGGCCATCAAGAAAGGAAAAATGGGACTCACCCAAGAAATCAATTCTCTTTTACTTTCCATTGGTGCATTGGACAAATCATACACCCTCCAGTGGATCCCGGCCCATGTTGACATCGAAAGGAACGAGATGGCAGATTTCCTTGCCAATGAAACCAGAACACTTGAACCTGTAACTTTTTCGACTACAGTCTTTGATGCCAACGCAGTCGCAAAACAAAAGCTCTGCTCAAACCCACGAAAAAAATTCTCGCTGCCAGAATTAAATTATAGCCGAGAAATTATAACAGCAATAACCAGACTAAGGACAAAACATTTTAAGGGCATGAAGATTCTGCCTGATGGATCCAGATCATATGTGGAATGCAGGCACTGCCCAGGCAAGCATCTGGATACCAAACACCTTTTTAGCTGTCCTTCCATTGTTGGTGCCCTTTTTAAAATAGACAATGACTACATCATGGACATCCTATACTCGGATCGTGCCATGGATGTTGCCACGGCAGTGATTCACGCCTTTGGCAATATTTGACTTATTTTTATATCTTAATTTTGTTATAAACACCTTTGCACTTTGTCATACACGACAAAAACAACAAATGCTTTATTGAAATCTGGTAATTGTAAAACTGAGGCTTCTGTTACGGCTTCTTTAATGCGATTAAAGGCTTCCCGAGCTCCATTCCGACCAACAAATTTAGAATTCTTCCTCTTTAACATAAATAAAGGTTCACACAGATCAGCATAGTCCTTAATAAATTTTTGGTACCAACTTGTCATTCCTAAAAATTTTGCCACCTCCCGTGCACTTTTCGGGGGTTTCATGTCAACAATCCCTTTACCTTTGCTTCATCAGTTCAAAACCCATCTTTACTAACCTCTAGAACTAAATATCGTAACTTGTCTCTAGCAAAATGACATTTCTCAATGTTTAAAGTTAGACCAGCCTCTTGTAGTAATCTAAAGATCTCTCTTAAATATTTAACGTGGTGTGCAAACAATGGAGACGAAATAATTACGTCGTCCATATAAACACTCGCCAAACACCTAAGAACTGGTTTAAGAATAATTTCAATAGCTTTTTTAAAAATTTGGTGCCGCTCCCGAGAGATCAAACGGCATGCGAGTGAATGCAAATGCACCATTTTTGGTTACAAAAGCCATCTTATTAGTGTTTTGGGGGTTTACCGCGAGCTGATAGTACCCCGATCTAAGGTCAATTGACGACATAATTTCGCTGTGTGGAATAGTTGTAACTAGATCATCAATAACTGGTTATGGATACCTTGGATACTTAGTTATGCTATTTAATTTGCGGTAATCTATCGCGAATCTATGAGCTTCTGGGTCATCTGGAGGCAAACCATTATTTTTACGACACAAAACAATTGGGGTTGTATAGGGGGATTGGATAGGTATAATCGTACCTTCCTCTAACATTTTATTGACGTGATACTCTGTAATACTCTGTTGACCCTGTCATAGAGGTATGGCCGCGAAAACACGAGGAGGGGGGGGGTATCTCTCGTATCAATTTCGTGATAGCCGTGTTATGTAGCCGTGTGTCACCTCGGTTTATTAGAAAACAGTCCCCTGAAATCATTAAGTAAAATGTTTAATTCCTCTTTTTTCTTTTTCACCCTGCTTCGTGTTAGAGAGATTTATCTGTACAGATTCTTCTGCTATTGGTACCTTTTTAATTTGCGAAACTTGAATAATTAACGATTTGTTCCCAAAATCAAATAAAATTTTTTGAATTCGTCATAAAATCAATGCCTTAGATACATGGGTAATGCATCTCAGCAATCACGTAGAAATTCCACATTTTCGAAAATTCTCGGATCTTTATTTGTAATTCCACCATTCCGAAGTTTGTGCATTTGGCACCTTGAACAGTTATGACCTCGGCTTTAGAATGCTTAATTGGGCGATAGGAAGAATATGACCTATACGTTTCCCCCCAAATAAATGACTTCTCATCTCCTGTATCCGAAAGAGCTTTTGAAAATGTATCTTGTAGAAGGATCGGTGCATACGGAAGGGCAACAAGTGAAAATCGTAAAGCATTTATTTTAATCTTATTAAGAGAGTTTGATTCAAATTGCGACCTCTTTCCTCCTGCAACACGACCGCTTGAAAGTTTAAATTACCATTTCTTTGACCTCCCCTGGTCCTATAATTATTCGGCCCTCGGTTTACTAACATACTACGATGTCTATGATTATCGGGTTTATGATTATGTTGATCATTTCGGTTCCATCTCTCGATTGCGAGTATCATCACGATAAAAGTTATTTGAATCCCTGTTCGTTATCATCCGATCAAAATGTCTATTTACCACCCCTACATCTCTCCAATTTCCATTTCCACGCCTTTCTGCCAATCTCCTACTCGAATCCCAATTTCCTCTTTCAAAACTATTGCTCGAACCCTGGGTTCCTTATTTCTATGCCGTTCCTCATATTTATCAACCAATTCTAATAACTGTGCCCCAGTAGTGGAGTTTCTTACTTCTACATAATTCATAACCTTGGGTCGAGTCTCATAATAATATGATTTAATATTTAAAGGTTCATCGTTTTGAAAATCCAGCGTTTTGTGAATTTTCAGCAATTTATACACAAAATCGGACGGAGTCTGCCCTATACACTGATTCGATGAAGAAAACTGAGCCTCTAATTCTGATCTATTTCGCACTACTGGAAAACTATTAGTTAATTTCCGTTTAAGTGTGGCGAAGTCCCAATGACTTCAAACCAATCTAGCGCCCGTCCTACGAGATGATCTTTCAGGAAGGCACATACCAAATTTGCAGGTATCTCATAGCATGTTATCATCAATATTTGCGAGAAACTCCAATACATTCTCCTTGCCGGAGAAAAATAATTCGGGCAAGAGCCTAAAATGAGCGCCATTCCCTATCTCGGTCGTTGGGCGCCAGTGAAACGCGCCTAAACCCCTTCTACCCTGTAACCCAACTAAAGGTGAGGAAGGAATTAAAGGTTCATTCGACATGATAAATTCCAATTATTTTATTTATCAACTATAATCGACTTAAACACAAATAACACTATATATAGGAAAATTCAGTCAAACAACAGGGGGAAGAGACGAGATTCACGCGTTTGGGGAGAATACATTAAATATCTTCTTTATAGTAATGTGGTTCTTACTTAACATTATTTTACACAAAAGATAAGTACTTAATGACCGCCTAACGATTTTAACACTTTAAACATCAACGTAATATGAAGTTGACAGTACCTGACTTTAAACAGTCTTCTAATCAGTTGTAGGTAACTTTCACTTTCTGATTATAATCCCTTACAACAGGGGTGGCCAGACTTTTCCAGGGTGCGGGCTACTTCTAATTTTTTTTAAGGAGTTGCGGTCCACCCAGTGTCAGTGGTACACACAAGGGCGGGGGAGGGGTCCACGGGTCCGGACTCTCCCTCAAAACCCTTCATTTTTTTCCGATTCATTATAGTCCCATGTATTTTGTATGTAAAATGTAATTAAGTATTTAATATTATAGTAATTTTTTTATTTATCAATGCCAATTATTTATTTGGTAATTTATTTTTCGCTGTTTTTTTTTTGTTTCCGAATGTCGACAAAATAAAAAATATATATGTTTGGCTGCGTATTGTGGTATGATACGAGAATTGTGGATCTTCAACCCTCGACCCCTTTCCCTTTAAAAATTCTTGTGTACGCTACTGCCCAGTGTCGTAGGTGTGGTGAGGTAAGGAAAAGGATATTATTATAACTTAATAATAAGTACGGAATATGTACTTACACCTACTGAACTAAAATAAAAAAACAACACTTATAAAACCGTGTTTAAAGCAAAACGCAAGATACGAGCTTAAAAATAATAGCCCCAAATATAATTATATCAAATGATACATCTATTGTATGAAATAATTCAAAATACATTAAAAAATAAAACACTTTTATCTAAAGTTAGTTTTTATTGTAATAGTCAGTAGAAGGCTTAGTCTGCGTACTGTCAGCCAATCTTGAATTTTCTGGAAAAATTTGCCAATCTGGAAAAATTTGGGGGCGGTATCCCCAAAATATCTTGGTGGTCCACTGGTCGATCGCGATCGACGTAATGCCCACCCTGGCTTTACAAGGTAATCTTTACCTTGAACATTTCTTGTCACATCCAATGAACTAAACTTCTAACTTTCTAATTTTTCATTCACTATTCTATTCACTTTTGATACACTCTTAATTCACTAACACTTTAACTCGCGAAGTAGAAATATATATAATACACTTAATTTGCATATCACGTTTCCTTCTTTAGGAGAAGATTGGTAATTTTTGCTGGCCCAAAAGTATACCCAAGAGGACTGTTAGTATAAGGTCGCGTATAGATCCGTCACAGAGTTTAACATAGTTTTAAAGTAAAATAAAGAATTATGAGTTTCATTATTTTGGTAAATTTTCCGCATTTTAAACGTACTTGGTCTTTTGCGTCCCCCCCCCCCCCACTTAACATCAATCTTCATGTTGCGGCCCGCGTGAAATAATTATCATATGTTCGTGGCCAGGCGGAAAAAAGGTTGAGTACCTTTGATACAGTCCATGGGAGAGCATTAAGTCGATGGCGATCAACCTGTGGACCGCCAAGACATTTTGGGGTGACCACTTGAAGATTAGCAGTTTGCAATTATATACCGAAATATTCTAGATAAGCTGATTTTAATTTTTAGGTATATTCTCCGTATAACGCGCACCTCCTTTTTTGCGAAGAAATCTGAAATGTACGTGTGTAATGCTCTTATGTTTTTAAGTCATTTATTCGAAATATTATTCTAGGCTTTAGAAAAAAATAGCATACTTCTAGAACTAGAGCCCTCAAAGTTTATAAGAAGTGTTATTTCTTTTAAATAAACAGTATTTCGATATATGTTAGAGAGAGAAGCCTGGTTTTTTTTTTTTTTTTCTATTCTCATAATTTTTTAAAAACTTTTATGGTTCTCATTTTTATACCCGGCGTATAACTCGCATCTGTAAATTTGGATCTTATTTTTTGTGTTAATAGTGCGCGTTATAAGCTGGATTTTTTACGGTATTTTTAATTGTCTGATAATAAATGCATCATTTGACATTATTATATATTTGTGGCTTTTATTATCATGCTTGTATCTTGCGGTTTGCTTTGAACGTGGTTTTAAAAGTGAGTTTTATTTTTATTTTTGTTATATAGATTATATATATATAGATAGATATTCCGTATTTATTATTATAAAATATAGTAGTAGACCTTTTTCGAACCTCGCCACACCTACGTCACTGGGTGGACCACTATACCTTACAAAAATTAGAAATATAGTAACCCATACATAACGTGACCAGGCGTCCCGTTTTCAACGGGACTATCCCTTTTTATACGTACGAGTCCCTGTGTCCCCGAAATGAACTATGGGACGCAAAATTGTCCCGTTTTTGGAAACCGTGCGATGCTGTTCGGAAGGCTGTATTGAAACTTGAAGGTCAGACTGTATCGGCAGTTGAAGCTGCAAAAGAAATCAATCAACTAAAAGACAATTTGACTCAGAAACAGACCAATCAGTCAGAATCAGGACCAATCTATTTACGGTCCGTAAATTAATGGTGAAATCAAAAGATAATAGTACTTATATAGAGATGAAGAGTTTGTGAAATGGACGGCTACAGAATTTTATAAATTAAGCCGTAAATATCTGGAGCAGTGAACTTGCTTTCTTACCAAAGTAATGGAGATATTTTATTAAGTAGATTTAAAAATGGTTTTCTATTTTATTTGAATATATTTTATGTTTGCCTGCTACAAATGGAAGGGGGGGGGGCTCCAGTAGAAAGAGTATTTTCTATGATGAACAAATTGTGGACAGCTACAGTATTTTCGAAAATACAACATTATTTTCGTAATTATCTTAGATAATAATTCATATCTAATAAAAAAATTATGAACATATTCATTAAAGTATATCAAAAATAAGCAAAATATGAAATTATATAGTCACAAAAGTCTACATACAGGGACAGAACAACACAATTTTCAATAATTAATAAGCAGAAATGTAATGTTAATATTTTGTAGGACCTCTCCCTTTGAAGCAATAACTGCCTGCATTCGGTTTGGCATTGACATAACAAGATCCTTCATCGTCTCAGGTGAAATTTGGGCCCAGGCATGTTCTATGGCCTTCCTCAGAGTTTCCTTGCTGGTTATTGCTTGTTACCGAACTCTTCTATTAGCTTCTTCCCAGAGGTGTTCGATGGGATTAAGGTCCGACGACTGTGGCGGTGAATAAAGCTGCTTAGGCGTACGGTAGAGCAACCATTCCTTAACAATCTTAGCTGTGTGCTCCGGATCCTTGTCTCGACCATTTGGAGTCTCAGATTAGGGCATTAGAGACACTTGGCGTAACAACGGATAAAAGCGCTGCTCTACTTCATCCTTTGGTTGAGTCATGCTTACCGGAAGATATACTAAGAGCATGGCAAAGACAAAGAGGTCCTGATTTCCTGAGGATGGAAGATCCTTCAAAATAGATCTGTTAGGCCTTCAATGGAATAAAATTGAAGACTGTTTTTCGCTAAATATCAGCTGGTTGAAAGAAGTAAATGTCGACAACATTACTAAACGCACAATATTATCGGTTACTCACAAAGTGTTTGATCCATTTGGATTTGTATCTCCTGTAATGCTTTGTCCTAAAATTATGCTACAAAAAACCTGGAAATTATCGTTGGAATGGGACGAAGAAATCACTGGATCCCTTCGACAAGAATTTTTACAATGGTTTAGGGAACTAAAAGTATTGGAAAATGTTACCGTTCCTCGCTGGATCAACGTTAATCCAGAAAATATAAAGAACTTCTCCATTCATACCTTTTGTGACGTAAGTAGAGATGCATATGCCGCAGTTACGTATCTTGTACAAGAGGGAGAATGTGGAAAGGTGCATTTTTTAGCCTCGAGATCACGAATATCTCCTCTGAAAGTTGCTACAATTCCAAGATTAGAGCTTCTTGCTGCATTGGTGGGAGCAAGATTAACGAAATCTGTGTTGGATGCTCTTGGATGGACGGATATTAGATGTTTTTATTGGAGTGATTCCACTACCGTTCTTACCTGGATCATTAAAGATGAAAAATTGGTCTATTTTCGTTAATAACAGAGTCCAAGAAATACGGAATATTAGCCAAGTTTTTTCTTGGCGTCATATTTCTGGCTTTGAAAATCCAGCTGATTTACCCTCCCGAGGATGCAAAGCAAGTATTTTAGTGAAAACTAGATGGTGGGAGGGGCCAAAATGGCTTACTTTATTTGAAGATGAAGGACCATGCAATGAATATGAGTTTGATGAAGATGAGATACTAAAAGAGAAAAGGAAAAGCTCAATATTATCTTTGGTGTCTGTAAATCAAGATTCATCTGCAGGCTGGTTTTATCAGCGCTTTTCAAAATATGAAAGCATTGTGAAGTTAGTGGGATGGATTTTGAGATTTGTAAAGAGCTGCAGATGCGATGTTCAGCTAAGGAAAAAGGGAAGTTTGGATGCTGAAGAATACAGGGCAGCAGAGAAACAAGTGATAAAATTGGTCCAGTCGGAATCTTGTGAACGAGCATGATGCAAAACTAAAAACTTTGAGTGCGTATAAGGATGCCGATGGAATAATACGGCTCAAGACGAAAATAATTTTCCGTCAGGATACAGAAGATTTTAGGGAACCAGCTGTTCTCCCGTCCAATCATAAAGTTGTCGAAAGACTAATATTTTCTCACCATATCAAAAATAATCATGCTGGAACTCAAATTTTGCTTAATATTTTGAGAGAACATTTTTGGATTTTGAGAGGAAGAAAAACAGTGCGCTCTGTTATCTCAAAATTTGTCGTTTGCAAAAGATTTTCTTCTAAATGTTGTGATGTTGTATCTGCTCCTTTGCCTGAAGATCGAATACGACAGGCAAACGTGTTCGAGATTTGTGGAATTGACCTGGCAGGACCTTTATTTTTAAAAGATGGAAAGAAGGCTTGGGTATGCATTTTTACATGCGCCGTATATAGAGCTGTCCACTTAGAGCTTGTTTCATCGCTATCGACCGAAAGCTTTTTGCTAGCTCTACGGCGATTTATAGCTCGGAGAGGCCGATGTGAAACCATGTACTGTGATAATGGCACTAATTTTGTCGGAGCTTCCAATTTGCTTAGAAGTTTAGATTGGGGCCGCATTTGTAGCGACAATGCTCTTCGTCCAATTAAGTGGAAATTTAATCCCCCTTCTTCACCATGGTGGGGTGGATGGTGGGAGAGACTAATTGGTATTCTTAAAAGTCTTTTGAGAAGAATACTTGGAAGAGCAAGTTTGGCATTCGAGGAGTTGACAACAGTTATTTGTGATTGTGAATCTGTAATCAACTCACGCCCTTTGACTTACATCGATGAATGTGACTCAGAATTTGTTCCACTTACCCTTGCGATGTTTCTTCAGGATATCAAAAACTCTGGTGTTCCAGACTGTGATGCGGCAGATCATAAAAGTCTCAACCATCGTGTCAAATACAGGTTAGCTTTACAGAAGGACATTCGAGAGGTTCAGGTCCGAATATCTTGGATCTTTGATAAGGAGGCCGGAAAAGACTAGAACTTCGATGATAACTCCCGGGGACATTGTTCTCATAAAAAGTGACAACGCCAATCGAATCGACTGGCCACTGGGGAAAGTGACAGAAATTCTGCCAAGGAAAGACGGTGTGTGTCGACTCATTAAACTTAGAACATCTCGCGGAGAAATTCTGCGCGTCTTCCCTTTAGAGATCTCTTCTAATGATTCGTCTTTTCCACCTGACAAAAATCGCCTCTATGAAGAATGATATTCCTATATAAGTGTTCTGACGACAACTCCATCGACTACGCAGTTGTTCAAAACAAGACAAGACTAGGACGGACTGTTAAAATTCCCGAAAGACTGGATCTCTAATATAGTTGAGCTGTGGGACTTCCACATCTCAAGGTGGGAGGATGTGAGATCCACTTTATAAATTTCAGTTTATTATGTTAAAAGCAAAACAATTATTTAAATTTATTATTTTGTTCACGTGAATTTATTTATCATTGTTTTTATTTTTTGTCACCGTGAACTGAACGATATTGAAAAAGTATATTATTTTGTACGCTGTGGCAACAAGGAAGTGCTCGTTCTGTTTTGTTTAATTAACAGTATTCCATGAAAAAATTGTTTATAACTAGGTGAGTCTTGGACTCTAGTTGGCATGTTAATTTGTGAAATAAATGAGATTTGGCAGTATTAATAGTTGAGTATTAATTTTCAATACAAGAAACTTTTTATTTTTACGATATATTGCTTATCTTATAGATAAATAAACCGCAAATGCAATATTTGCTCAGATTAAACAATTATCGATTTTGCATGGCAGCATTATTACGGTTTGAGATGATATGATACTTGTTTCAGGAATATCAAAACAGATAACATTCGGTCTAAAAATTTCACAGATCACAAAAAAGTCAAGTCTAGTATAAATAAGTCGCTTTCCCACTCACGATTGTTAAAAATGCCTTTGAAATCTGGAACTAATAATAGTTCTGATTTCAGATGGTGATATTTCCTGGCATTTTATGTGCCAAATTAGATGGAAAGAAATCAATTTGATTACTCAAATTCCTATTTGTGTATCTGAAATTTCGAGAATCGAATACAAACATAAAATTTATAAAGTGAGTGAAAACTATTGAGAAAGGCAAGAAGAAAAGTGAAGAATAAAAAAAAATTTCCCCTTCTTCATATTCTATAAATATTTCATAACAGTAGAAAAAGCACCTGAACTAACTGATAATTAAAACGCGTAACAAATAATACACCATCATATTTGAAGTGTTTGGATGCCATATGAAAAAAATTCTCTTTCAAATACCTTTAGAACATCATATATCTACAATTATATTTTAGATGTATCAGTAATGTTTATATCAATTTACTGGGACTAGAAACTAAATTAAGCATTGAGACTATAATTAAAAAGTAAGATTAATGATTCCCCCCCCCCCCCAAGCATTAAAATTCAATCACATAAAACCAATAAGAACTTTGCACAAAACAATTCTTTTTCAAAGATTTAAAAAAAAAATTTAAGAAAAAAAAAATTATATGTGTATGATGCATGTGCATAATAGTGGGCTGCCATCTATTGTTCAGCTAATGAACTAATGGAAACTGAAAAAACCAAGAAGCGAAATTACAATTATTCGTAGGCATTAAACATGATGTGCATTTTTTGAGTAAAACTGATATATAATGTCAATGGAGTTCATTTTACTCTTACATAACCAAAGGTTATGTAATTCTCGCACCTACCTATCTCAGAAAATTTCCCATAAACATTAGGCACTTTTAATGAAACAATTTACATTCCAAAAATATTTCTACAAATTGATCTACATATTTGAAAAATAAAAATAAATAGCCAGTTTTTTCAATATTTATTTATGCTTTTAATGATGTATACGGTTGTTACTTTGTGAATATTAAAAATTTAATCTTGAAGCGATTCACAACACTTTCCTAATTTTTAGTCTTATTTTCCGAATGGAATTTAGTTTTTCTTTTGGTTCAGATAAAAAATGAATAGATGGTGGTAACATAATTTTAAATGTTTATTGAAAAGAAACTTATTCAATAAGATTTACAAAGGGGAAAAATAGTGAATAATGACACATTACATTTTAAATACAGATAATAAAATTAAACGCTTTGTTTTTGGAATGCCTTTATAATTTAAAGAGATCAGTTATTTAAATGTACTTTTTTTTATGTAACATTAAAATAATGATTGTAGTTTTTTAAGTTTCCATGCATCAGGAGAAGAAAATATGTTGAGACTCGTAGTTAAATATATTCAAAATGAATGAAGTAAGGATTTCACAGACTGTCATATTTCATGGGGGGGGGGGGATCAGGTACTAAATTGGTTATTTTGATGTACTAACACATTTTATTTCAATATTAACGAAAATTTATGAGAATTTTAGCATAATTCCTTCACTTTTTGTTTCAGAAGTAAATAATCCTAAATAATGAAATATTTCAAAAATTACTTTTAAGAAATACATCAATATGTTTCTTTACTAAACTTAAATATGATCCCCAAGATCTAAAAGATATTGCAAAATTTAAACAAATAAGTTTAATATCAGAAACTTAAAAAAAAAAATTTATCTTTCAAAAATAGTTTTAATATTAGTAATCCAGTAATATATACAAATAAAAACAATTGTATTTATATAAATTTCACATAACTTCTTCCATTTCAAAAAATGCTCATCTTAAAATTAATTTTTATCTTACATGTGAATTATTATCTTATTTCATATCACAGTTAAAGTTCACATTAGTGACACAAATTTTATTTTACTGGTAATGAATTTAAATTTTTAACACTTGATGATTCTTTAATCCTTACCCTATTTCTGAAATATTTTTTTTCTTCATAGTAGTTTTAATTATTTTTTCTTTATTTCGAATAGCGGGCGGGGGAGAACACATTATTTCATTTATAAATATATCGATTCCTTTAAGAACTTAAATCAACATTACATTACCTAAATATTCTTAAAGAAATTTTTAAGATAAAACTTGAAATATAGAATGATGAAGAAACATCAAAGATTTTTAAGTAGTTCTTATAAAATGTAGATTATATTATAGTTTTAATGATTTTCAGGTAAAAAAAAAGACCAACTCATTGAGTAATGCAAGTATTTTTTAAAAAATTACTCAGTGATGTTATACATTTGTTTTATGAAATCACTTTCTGTAATATGTGTAAAAAAATTAAAATGAGCCAATTTACCTTTTATTTAATTTTCAACATTTAATGCATAATTTAAGATTAAATAAATATTGATATAATTTTTCTCCATATCTTTTCTAAGCCATAAAACAATTTGTTTTATGATCCAAAATCAGATTAATTTTGAGAAATTTTTATTTATCACACCAGAAGAAATGTGAAACTTATTCTCAGAAAATTTCTTTTAGACAGAGCACAATGTATTTAGAATGAATAATTTTATATTATAAATTTATTTGGAAAAAGTTCCTAAATTAAAAGTTTCAAAATAAGTTACTTAACACAATATTAATAATTTTAAGTAATAATAAAAACTTGTCATCTTTATTTAAACACAAAGCAATCAGATTTGAAATGCTGATTCATAAAATAATGTAAAAATAAATGCATATATAAAAATAAGGCTATGCACAAAAACTATAGAACATCCAATAGCAAATCAAAAAATATCTGATTGTATATGATATAGAGAAATTATATCCATTAAATATATATGTTACTGTTAAAGTGTGAAATCCGTTATTTCACAGAATAACTAGGTATTTCATGAAATAACTAGACAAACCAGTTAAATTATATAAAATTATTGAATTTTATGGTTTAACTAGGTATTCTATAGAATAATGATTACTTGATCGTTAAAGAATGAAATACATCACCTGAAAGTCCTTTGAACTGATTTTAGTTGCTTTTAGTCAATTTTAAACCTCTTATAGCTGTTGGCTCACGTAAAAAAAAATGTGTAATAGTAGAAAGTGTGCTTGTTTCAAAAATAATATGCAATGCAATTCAAAGTGTCATCACAGCAATCCTGGCTCTAATAAATAATTAACAGTAAAATAATGGTATTTCATAAAATTTAAATTAATATTTTGTTCGACAAAAGTTCACACAATCTTTTTATGAAGCAACAGTGTTTCTTCCCAGCATGTATTTTTTTAAAAATAGTATTTAAATATAACTATTTCTTCAACATATTCTGTCTTTCCTCCCCCCCCCTTTCTGTTAAACTAATGTTAGCAATATGAGCAATAATAAATTATATAATCTGCTTTTCCTTAGTATTTATCAATTAATCATCTGCAATAGGGATTAAAAAATTTTTTGAGAGGTTTTACCATTTATGATCAATTAATTAGTAAAATAACTTTAAAATTGTTTATTTTTAATATTCTATCATTAGTTATTTCACAGAATAACTAGGTAAAGTATGAAAACTTTTCATCTATTATATACTTTAACTGACTTGAATAATTATTTCAAGAAATACCTAGTTATTCTATGAAATAACTGAACTATACACTTTTAAGGTAACATATATATACTAATTTCTTTTTATATTTAGCAAATTAATCTTGAATAAAATGTAGTCTGCTAATTTCGATTAGCTATATTTTCATTATGCTATCCTGCTCCTCTAGTCATATTACTTTTGTGAATATTAATTCAAACATTGTGGATTGGTATGTTCCTTATTTCAATTTAAATCTGCAATGCATTTTATTAGTTCTAACTTTCTTCTATTATTTTATGAAGAAATTCATAATATTTTGATCATTAATATGAAGCAAAAAGGGAAAAAGCATTTCAAATATGTTTAACTCGACTGTTTAGTCCAATGTCTGGCCAAGCTGATTTTATATAAGGCTTCATATTGGTTTTTTTCTACCATAAGATTTCTAATTTACGGAATAATAAATAATGAAACAAAGAAAATAAAAAAATTCACCTTCCATTTAACATAAAAGAGAAGGAAACAAACCATGTTTCTAAAAGAATAATGCATAAAATGATTTAAGAACTGAAAATCAAACAGTAATACATTTCCAGTTTCATAGGTTTTTTTTTTTTTAAATTTACAAAAACCACATGAAATGATCCTTGAAAATAATTTTTTGTTTACAAGACAACAAATAAGCGTGCCAAAAAAATGCTTTAATCTTTTCATAAAGGAAAATAAATATATCAGAAAATCAATGACTTTTTTTTAAAAAAATGAGCATATAATGTAACAAAAACAAAAAAATAGGCATACCTACACACGATAGCAATGCATGGTAAGTTTTATTTACATACCAAAGGTAAAGAAAATGAGTATTTAGGACATATCAATATGCTTCTCTCTGTAGAACCAATACTGACATTTATAAAACTTAGAACACTTCAAAAGCTTTATAGTGAAGCATTTCAAATTATAATGATAAAAAATAATGCTTAAATTATTCAAGTCTGTAAAACAAAAATCACACATAAAAAAATGAAGACTAAATAAATGACGATTAATTAATGCTATCAGGGAAGAGAAATATTCAGAATGAAATAAAAAATCCATCAATCAAGCATTTCTAATATATTATTAGTGATATAGCAATTGAAAACATTTTTTTACAGACAAAGTTGGTCCTTTTAGATATTTTCTAGTGCATATTTTATATGTATATATATAAATTTCCCTCAAACATTTTCTTCCTTTGTATGGTTTCATTTTAAGTATATATATATTATATAAAAACTCACATTTAACAAAATAAGGATTGGTTCTGTTAAAAAGAAGCATTAATAAAAAAGTTATAACTATCATTTGTTTGCTTAGTAAATAAATTATTAGCATTAAATCTTGTATTTGTTTGCAGAGAAATCCTGATTTAAACTAAATTGAAAGAAGCACTGCTTCAAGACGTAAAAAAACTGTACTACTTTATTTATTGATGTAGAGTGAGCGGATTCTTAAGGTGAATCACTTCCTTTGTTTAACATCTTACATGACATCTAGATGGCGCTGGCTATAGCGAAATTTTTGACACAAATGTTTTTCTAAAGATTCCCTCTAGATGGGCAATAAATTTATCTCTCCGGTACTCCTTTCAACAAAATTCTCCCCTCAGCGAAAGGAGACACCACTCCCTGACTGGGGGGGGGGGCAAAATCGTAAAACTGGTAGAGAAGTTCTTTTTTCTTTTTCAAGGGGAAGGGGGTAAAACAGCAGTGAATCTTGTCCAAGGAAGAGTTCTTATTTCTGGACAAAGATCAGTGGTCAAATTTTTTCGGCTCATGTAAGATGTTTTCCACAGTGTTGGATAAAACGACATGGACATGCCCCTAGGCAGTCTAGTTCTCGGGGCCCTGTAGCCTAATAATCTTATTACACAAAATTTTAACAATATATTTCATTGCACAAATAAAATAACAAATAATCAGCAAATTAAAAAAATATGTAACTAAACAATAATTATTTATTCGAATTTTTAATAAAAACTAATTCTTACAGCAAAAAATAACTAAATATTTGGGGTTTTATTTTTGGGACCCATAGGACCTACTCCACCTAATAAGTAATTCGGTACTGGTTTTCGGGGAATCCCATTCCACACTCTTAGAAGAATATATCTTAAAATAATATTTAAAGTATATAGATAAACATATTTTCTTGATGTTATAGGAAAAGACTTTTAAAAATTTCATTTCTTATTAAAAGAATTTATGATGTAATGTTATTTATTCATTGATAATATTAATTTTTGATCCAAATGTCACCTGTGCACGCATGCATTATATTTAGTATTCTCAATTTTTACACAAACTGTCGTCCTTTGGAAATAATGTGTAGTAGCATTTCATATTCCGCGATTAATTCGTTTTTATATTTTGTTTTTGTAGCCACTCGCGTTGAGAAATATTTTTCACTTACTAAATACATTTTTGTGAATGGCACTAAAATGTTCACAGCTATGTGAGAAATTCTGCGCATTTTGCAAGAATTAACAACCTAAAATTTTGGTGTTCTCGCTTAAATTTAAATTTTTGCATTGAATCTGTTGATATGTCGATAAATTGTTCCATCTTCTTCATTATATGTGTTTTTCTCCCCCACAAATGTAAAAGGTTTCAAAACATTGTACTAACTAGTATAACATTACTTTGTGGAACTCGGGATAGAAAACAATAGTATATTCACAATCTAATAGATAAAGAAAAAAGTTTTAAATTCATTTATTATAATACAATAAAAGTTTAAAAAGTTTTTCACAACAAAGTTAAGTTATGCATAAATAAAATTTTTAATTTTAATGTATGAGATCATCTTTAGATAATTGTGGTTATACGAATTTCATGAGAACTTTAATCCGTTTTACATACACATTTATAGTTTTTCTTTCCATTTTTTTTTTATTGTGACTCGTGGAATCCCAAGGTTCTCTGGAACACAGTTTGAAGATCAATGCTCTAGATAAATGATTTAAAGAATGAAACTGTTTAATTTTTTCTGAATAAATGATTTTCAAACAAAGAATAGGTGGATTTAAGGCAGTGAAAAATTTAATTTCACGTTTTTATCTGCTGTATTAAATGAACAAACAATATGATACAATTTTACTTTCATGTGATAGAAAAGGGGTTGGCAACCTATTTCACACGCGGCACAATTCTCAGTGGCACTCTGCACTACTCAACAAATGCGTCAGTTTTCAAGAGGATGGAAGTTGATAAATTTGTTATGGATCTTATTTGAAATAGATCTCCAAAATTATGGACAATTATGAATGTCAGGGTCACGCGGTGAATTTATTATATTACTCATTGGTGACGTAATGATGTAATGGTTTAAACGAGCTGCTTGTGTATCTTGTCTTTGGCAAGGAGCCAAAAGAATGTAGTAGATAGATTTCTCTGGAATAAAAAATGGTGAATTGATGTTGCTCTGATGAGTTTAGTTTTTCTTTGGTATGAATTGGGTTCACGGCTGACATTTGTGCGAGAAAACCGAAATGGATTTCGAATCGTTTCGAAGATTAAGGATTTAAAACTGTTTTGAAGATTGAGGATTTCGAATTGGTTTAAGAATAAGAATTGCGAACTGTTGTGAAGCTTGGCGACATCGAAACTGTTTTGAAGATTGTGAATTCCAGTTGTATCCAACGGCTGGTAAAATGGCGTTTTTAGGAAGAGCTTTGAAGGTAGATTTGAAGTGTTTGGCGGAAGAATTAGGAGAAACTGTAACGGAAGAAATGAAAGTTTCTGCTTTAAAAAATATGATATTAGCAAGTGAAGAGTATGAAGAGGCGTTCGCGAAAGAATTACTGCACAGAATAGTAAGTGAAAGAGAAGCAATAAAGCGTCAAGAAAGAGAAGATGAAATAAAGCGTCAAGAAAGAGAAAATGAAATAAAGCGTCAAGAAAGAGAAGATGAAATAAAGCGTCAAGAAAGAGAAGATGAAATTAAGCGTCAAGAAAGAGAATATGAATTAGAAAAGTTGAGGATAGAAGCTTCGATAAGGAATAATGGTTTTAGGAGAGAGATGGACTCTCAGAATGAAGGAATACAAGAACATGTACCAGTTGGATTGCAAAAATTAATGCGTACTTTTGACCCTAAAGAAGGTGATATAAGTTTTTACTTAATACTGTTTGAAAGACAAGCACGAAGAGTTCATATTAAAGAAGAAGACTGGGTTACGAATCTTGTTGGACTATTGCCGTTAGAAATGGCGAATTTGATTGCCAGGGAACCTGAGGAAAAGGCAAATGACTATGAGCATATAAAAAGTATGTTATTAAAAAGATTTAAATTGAGCCCAGAAGCATTTAAAATAAAATTTAAGAGGCATTGTAAATCGACCGAGTACACTTGGCGAGATTTTTGGATTTGAGTTGGCGAACTATTTTAATGAGTGGATTTCGGGACTAAATATCTACGATTTTGACAGTCTGAAACAACTTGTCATTGTAGAACAGATGAAGGAACAAGTATCCAGGGATATACAACAACATTTTATTGATGATTGGGGTAGAATTGTCACAGTTGACGATCTTGCTGAGAAGTTAGATGATTATGAAAACGCAAGGCAATATAATCAGGCCACTAAAGCTACTTCGTCTCAACCGTATGGAAATTCCTATCGGGAAAGGCCTGGCACGTTCAATAGAAGATGTCATACATTGAGTGAAGGATATAGACAAGAATCTAACAACCGCAGTGGATACGATAAGCGAAATTCTTTCCAAAAACCAGTTACATGTTTCAATTGTGGACGAGTAGGACATTTTGCGAGATTTTGCAGGGATAAGAAAGATGGGAGAGAAAAGACCGGGAGTAAAGTTGCTGAGGTAAAGGTATCTGAAGTGCAAGTGGCAGAAGTCAAAGTAGTTGAGGATGAAAGCAAAGTAGTCACAGCGAGATTCAATGGCGAAGTTTTAATGGAAAATAAGAAATGCAGCGCAGTTCATTTAAAAATGTCTGATCTCAAAATAGTAAAAATTTCTTATGGGGAGTAGAATATGAAGCTGTAGTAGATTCAGGTGCACAAATTAGCGTGTTTAAAAGCAGTGTAGTAGGGAAGGAAGTCGATTACAAAGGATATATAATGTTGCAACCTGCATTTGGTGATTGTTTAAAGGCTGAACTAAAAGAAGTGGATATTGGTTTGGTAACGAACGGGTATATTACGCCGGTAATTAAAACGGTGGTGGCAACTGTGGACAGACTGAACGCTGATATATTATTAGATACTGAAACTTATGAAGCATTATTAGAACAAGAGAGAATATACAATCCCAGATTTACAGCCGCTGTAAACTTAAGATCAGATTCCCCCAAAAAATTGTTAGATGAAAGTGTAAATACTGAGGAGGAAGAACAGGAGCCAACAATAACAGAATATGATGAGGAGAATGAAAATAACACCGAAAATTCAAGAAACAGCAAAAGAGTTGCGATACTCTTCAAGAAGCATGGAAATTTGCTAAGCGAAAAAAAGGAGGATATGTGATAGAAAACGATATCCTGTACCATGAAGAGCTGTTGTGCGGAAATAGGATAAAACAGTTAGTGATTCCCAAAATTAGGAAGAGGAAGATACTAGAAATTGCACATGAATCAGTGTTCGGAGCACATCTAGGAGCTCATAAAACAATTCAGAGAATCAAGTTTTCATTTTATTGGCCAGGAATGGTGAAGGAGATTAAATCATATTGTAGTTCTTGTCATGGTTGTCAGTGCAGAAAAGTAATTCGTTCGGTTGACAAAATTCCAATAACACCTGTATCTCGTCCTGAATTGCCATTCCAAGTGGTAAACGTTGATCTAATTGGTCCTATAGATCCAGTATCGTCACAGGGACATAGATATGTACTTTGTTTGATGGATCAGCATTCTAGATGGCCGGAAGCAGTCCCGCTCAAGTCACTAACGGCTAAGAGTACATGTGAAGCACTGCTCGAAATATTCAGTAGAACAGGCATTCCAGAAGTGATCGTAATGGACAATGCGACAAATTTTACTGCAAGTTTAACGCAAGAGTTTTTTGAAGATTTTAGGAGCTTGCCCACGTTTTTCGACACCATACCATCCAGAAGGAAACGGGTTAGTTGAGAGATGGAACCAGACTCTCAAGAACATGTTGCATCACATTATTAGAGAGGAAGGAAGAAGTTGGCATAGGCATATACCGTTTTTTACTATGGGCTTATCGGGAAGTTCCCAATGCAACTACCGGTGTACCACCTTTTCTGCTAATGTATGGAAGGGAGCCGAAAGGTCCGTTGTCTATATTGAAGTCAATTTGGACTGGAAACACGTTATTACCTCTGAATATGAAGGGATCAGTAGAAAGTTATTTGAAAAAATTAAAGGAAAAGTTAGAAGTATCAACCCGCGAGGCAAAGTTAACAAGTGATGTGCAACAAGGTAACTACGCTAAGTATTATAACAGGCAAAAGAAACATAGAGAATTTGCACCAGGAGATCAAGTGCTTGTTTTGATACCTGATTCAACGAATAAACTATATTCTAGATGGACAGGTCCAGTTAAAGTTGTTAAAAGAGTAAAAGCAAATTCATATTATTTGCGGATGCCTGAAGGTAACTTAAGATTACTGCATGTTAACAAGATTAGAGAATACAAAGCGAGAGTTCAAACGGTTGGAGTTGTTTATGATATCGATGATGAATTTGGTGAGATATATGAAACGCCAACAGTTCCTGCTGCTGAGAAGAATGATGAAGCATTGGACAGAGTGAAGTTGGATTACTTATCTAAGAAGCAACAAAATCAACTAAAAGATCTTTTACATCGACACAGAAGGTTGTTTTCTGGAAAAATAAAAAGAGCTAAAGTTGGTGAACACGTGATAAAACTGAAGGCTGAGGAGGAGAAGATGAAACCCAAAACTTATAAGATACCGGAAAAATTAAAGAGGAAAGTAGACGCACAGATAGACGAATTGTTAGAGTTAGGTCTGATTGAACCTGTTGTAAGTGAAATAGCACACCCAGTAGTATGTGTTCATAAAAAAAGATGGAACACTTAGGTTATGCATAGATTTCAGAAGTTTGAATGCTCTTACCGTACCGGACGCATATCCAATGCAGAATATGATGGAGTTGAATTTCTTAGTAGGGAAGAAAAAATTTATTACTGTTCTAGATATGTTGAAAGGATATTGGTCTATACCAATGGAAGACAGCAGCAAACATCTAACAGCGTTCCGTACTCATCGAGGACAGTACCAGTGGAATGTATTACCATTTGGGTTAAGAAACGCTGCTGCAACCTACCAAAGAGCCATGTCTAAAGTGGTCCAAACTATATCTGGCTTTGCATGCGCGTATATCGACGATTTAGCCGTATTCTCTGATACATGGGAAGAACATTTAGATCATCTGGAAGAAGTTTTCAAAAGATTGGAGCATTTTAACTTCTCAGTGAATTTAGGAAAGTGTGAGTTTGCAAGACAACAAGTTAAATACTTAGGACATGTCATTGGTTCAGGTAGACATTCACCTGACAAAGAAAGAATAAAAGCGATTCAGAACTTAGAGGCACCAACGACCAAGAAGCAACTGAGAAGTGCATTAGGATTATGCAATTTTTATAGACAGTATATTCCAAACTTTGCAAAAATTGCTCTACCATTGACGGAGCTCACGAAAAAGAAAGTCCCTAATGAGATTCCATGGAGCAAGGAGGCTGAAAATGCTTTCAAGGAGTTGAAGACAGCACTATGTGGAATTACAGAATGCAAGTCCCAGACATAGATAAACCGTACTACTTGCATACGGATGCATCTCAGACGGCGGTCGGATGTTGTCTAGGTCAGTCGGATGGAGAAGACAACATTCATCCCATAGCTTTCGGGAGCCAGAAACTGAATCCAAGCCAACAAAAGTGGTCAACAATTGAGAGGGAAGCGTATGCTATTATTTGGGCTCTGAAAAGATTTGAAACTTTACTGTGCGGAGCAAAGATATTCTTACTAACCGATCATAATCCCCTAGTGTTTCTTACTAGTGCTGCATCTCAATGTCCGAGATTACAGCGGTGGGCTTTGGCAATTCAACGCCATGAAATTGAAGCAAGTCACATAAAAGGATCAAAACTAGTTAATGCAGATGCGCTATCCAGACTGTAAGTGTAAACCGTAGTTAAATAAGAACTTTTAGAAGAATTTAAGAATAATTGAACTTTAAACTTTATTTTTAGATGATTAAGTTAAGTAGTATATTTGTGTAAAATTTAATATGTTGGTTTTTATGTAGTGTATAATCTTAAGATAGTGCTTAAGCAGTGTTTTTTTTTGTGTATGTAACGTGTGACCCTTAGGTTGTTTTAGCCATATTTGATCTTCGGATCTAATATGACTCTCGGGGGGAAGGTGTCAGGGTCACGCGGTGAATTTATTATATTACTCATTGGTGACGTAATGATGTAATTTTAAACGAGCTGCTTGTGTATCTTGTCTTTGGCAAGGAGCCAAAAGAATGTAGTAGATAGATTTCTCTGGAATAAAAAATGGTGAATTGATGTTGCTCTGATGAGTTTAGTTTTTTCTTGTATGAATTGGGT